>PVJH01021763.1:20591-38046 GCA_004026705.1 Nesogale talazaci
GGGGGGGGGGCGCCACAGCCGTCCGATCCGTCCCTCCCAGCCCGAGTGTCTGGAAGGAAAGCAGCTTGCTGGTCTCCAGTCCTCCTGCAGCTCCAGCTGGCTGCAGACAAAGGGTCTGAGAGGCGGGCAGTTGGCCGGGACCTGGGACCAGTGGGAGGTCTGACAGGGACTCCCCTGTCTGTTTCCCCCGACATTGTGCCAGCATGCAGAGGGGCACTGCCATGATGCACACACAGGAGGGACCTCACCGGGCACCCTGAGACACCCAGGTCATCATGCCTGTCCAGGGGACCTATCGGGATGGGATGGGGAACAGGCAGTGGCCAGGCGGCTAGCTCAGGTGAGGCAGAGGCCGGTGAGTGTGCCCAGCTTGTGGGACGGGTTCCCAGCAGACGGGGCCAGAGAGACTTTCCCCACAGGAGACCCGGCAGTGGGGGGAGGGTGAGAAGGGCCCGTTGACCTGGGAACAGCCCAGATGGGTGAGGAAAACCTGTGTGGGTGGTGGCTGTGCTCAGACACAAGGACAGGAATGGACCTGGATGAAAACACACGGACCCATGGGTGCTGCAGGTGGGTCCCTGGGAGTGTCTGTATTGTGAGACCAAGATTTACCCCAAGGAATCGTGTACCTTTTGGGGTGGCACCTCCAAACCCAGGGTCAGGCAGCTGGCTCGGTGACCCCAAATCTGCAGCCCAGGCAGCGGGTTAGCGACCTCCCCACTCATGTTCCCAAGAGCCAGGCGACAGGAGAATGCAGGGTTCAGAGAGCAAGCATTGCCACTGCGACCTTCTGGTCTGTTTGTATCCCAGGGGCAGGCCACACCCCCAAGGGAACGCCCCTTTCAGGTGATTGGCAGATCCTCTTCATCACACAGATGACTCCGGAAGATGATTACATTGTATACCATGGTGGAGAAACACTTCAGTCCTGGGTCCGCTGGGCACCAGGGGGTCCCCTATGGCACTTGATATGCTCCCAGCAGTGCCAGATGGGGAGCAGATCCTAGATGATCTAGCCCATCCTAGATGATCAGCAGCATCAGAGCACCCATGGGTGCCCCCAGCACCTGCTGGTTAAAGGATGCTGAGAGAACAGCTGGCAGAGGACCCGTGTCAGTAGCAAGAACTGTGGCGGGAAAGAGTCCACCCAGGAAGCAGCAGCCTGTCACCCCTGGTGTCCCTTGGGTCACGTCCCCTCCTGAATCCACCATGGATTTCTGACAGCTTCCTGTCAGAACTTTTCAAACGCAGCCCGTCTCCTCCCAACCTCTTCTCCCTATTGGCCGTCTGCACAGACCCAGGTCTGAGGCAGGCCCCCCTTAGTCCCTCCCTCTGAGATGGAGAAGCGAGCTACAGGTACCCCGTGGGCTCACCCTGCTGCATGAGGCTGCGTCACCCGACTCTGGAAGGGGACGTGCCCGCTCGCTTTGGCTGATGTACCCGAGGGTGACATTGCTGGCTGGCAAGCCCGGGCCCGTTCGTTTTCGACTCTCTTGGATGCTTCAAATTGTTTTGCAAAGTGGCGGAATACATTTGCACCCCGGCCAGCCACGTGTGAGAGTTCTGATCACCCCAAAGACCTCACAGACCCCTCGGGGATAGTCTCTCTCTCTCTTTCTCTCTCTTTCTCTCCGTAACCATTGCCTTGCTGTTGGCATGAGTTTGTTTTCAAAATCCCTAAGGAAGCCGGCCCCCTCTGTCTTCCCTTCCTGGTGGCTGTGTCTGTCAGGTCTCCGTGTGTGGGCTGGCGGGTCCAGGCGCCATGGCACAGCGACCAGCCCTGTGCACAGCAGGCCAGACACAGCCCGCTCCTGCGTGGTCCTCAGTATTGCCCTACTCCTGAGCCCTTCCTCACACCCATGGCGTCCATCTGTCTGTCTGTCCATCCACCTCGTCGAGGGCCTTCCTCTTGTGCACCACCCTGCCCTTTACCAGCCATGAGGTCCTGCTCCAGGGGCTGGTCTTTGCTGACAATGTCTGTGAGACGAAGTCTCGCCATCCTGGCCTCTCAGGAGCACGCTGGCCGTACTTCTGCCAGGACAGATCCCTCTGTCCTCTTAGCAGTCCCCTGTTGGTTACAGGCTTCCTGTTGGGCTGTGACCCACAAGGTCTGTCATTTGAAGCCACCAGAGAATGGGGTTGTCTACTTGAGTCAAGAGTGACCGTCCCAGATACCCCAGGGGCAGGTCCATCCTGTCCTTTCCGGTCACTGTACGTTGGCATGGGCTCGGTGGCAGTGAGAGAATCTGGTTGGGGGGGGGGGGGGCGTGGGTGGAGGCTGCAAATAGATTGGGGGCTATCACTGCCACCCAGAGCCCTTTGATAACCGAGGGCCTCGGAATTTCAGCCCAGTGCATGAGCCGTCTTTTTCTGGGGGAAAGTAATGGTAGTTACTTGTCTAGTCCGGATGCAAGCGGAGCTCGGTACGGGTCCCTTGTTCAAGCCCGTAGAGGTTCCCCCTGGGGCTGCCAGAATCTCCAGCCAGATTCCGAAGAGGACGGCCCCGTGATGCAGGGCAGCTTTGCTGACGCAGCTTTGCTGACGCCGGTGAGCGCGTGCCGAGAGCAGAGGGTGTCGGAAAGAGGCCCCCTCCCGTCATGCTTTGCTGAGGCATTCCGTCCTGTGGGTCGCGGCAACAAATGATGGCCAGGAGTGCACGAGGGTGGGTTCCAGAACATTTTATTGCTCTCACACACGGAGCCTCCCCAAGAGCTGGGGGGTCAAGAGTCTGAAAGGCGAGTTGTACGGTAAGACTTCAAGCCAGGACGGCAAGAGTCGGCCCTGTGCACGCACTCCGTGTGTGCCTGAACCTCCTCAGAGCAGCTGCGCTGTGCGGAGAAGAAGGGGCCACCAGGGTGGGAAGCGGGCTCATTAACAGCCTGTGCCGCCCGCTCACGTGCTGAAAGCTGAGGGGGCTTGAAGCCTCACAGATAAAGCTCGCAGATTACAGCCCGCAGGCGGGGCGGGCCTCTGCCTTCGCAGAAAGCGCCCACAGACCCGGCACCTGGGCTGAGGCGCAGCCTCCCGATCAATGGGGAGCAGATTGAGCTGGGAAGGACTGCCGATTTCTTAGTCCACAATGAGGCCCCCATGGAAACAGCAGTCAGGAAATCAAAGGAAGCACCGCGCTGGGCAAACCCGCCACAGACTCCCTCCAGGAAAGTCTCAAACAGCAAAGATGCCAGCCTAAGATCCAGAGGTGCCTCTCGGAAGCCCAGGTTTCAATAGGTCGTTTGCATGCCAAAGGCACAAATAAGGACGACTTTGAAGCCTTGCTGCCTTTGCAACAGGACATGGTGTTTGGAAAGAAGATTGAATGGACATCATGGCCTGTGAGAACAGAAATGTCTTCCAAGTGCAGCCAGGATGCCCCTCAGAGCATGGGTGGCCAGGTCTCCTTCTTGTTATGCAGAAGAGCCAGGCCCTGGAGAAGGACACAGGCTGGGTCAAGAGAGGAAGGTCCTCTGTGGTAGTTACATCATCTGTGGTCAGTTTGAAAGCATGAAGAGGGAAGGGGTGGAGGCTAGCCTGTCAACCAGGTCGTAGCTTGACCCCTCATTTGGAGGCTCTGAGGAGATAAATCGCTCGCTGGAGGTGGGACAGCTCAGTCCCTGCAAGACAAGCCATGGAGACAGGCTGATGGAGCCAGGGCCCTGGAGCTGGAGGAGCCACGTGGAGACCCCACAACAGCGCTGAGACACTTCCACTGCCACTGGACCCACAAGATTCTCCATCCACTGGCCTGTGATCTTCCTGCATTTGGAGCCATTGCAGGGTTTCATGAGTCTGAAGAGAAATTCATAGACTGGTATCGGACATGGGGGCTAATATCGGACTTAGGGCCTTGATCTGACCTGGACTGGGATGTGTTCTCAGTATTCAATTGCTCTTGTGTATAAAGCTCTTATACGCATGTGAGTGCATCTATGAGTTTGCTTCTATAGTCTCCCTGGGCTGACACCCCCCCCCATGAGAGGTGCTGACACAGTGGCTACAACAGTGGGCTCAGAGGGACAAGGAGCAGTGCGTGTGAGGGACAGTGGTCCCTCTTGCGTCAGCAGCAGCTGGACAGCACCTAGCCACCACACAGCAGTACTTATTGACTAATGATGTGGATCAGTACATGGCAGATCTGGCCCCCAACTAGCAGCCTGTCTTTCAGCTCACCCTAGGGTATCTTTTGACCAACACAGGTGCCTAAACAAAGGTGGGGAAATGGCTTTTCCTTTACATGTGCACACATTAGGCTTCCAATGTCCAAAAACCGTTCCTTGACCCAATGCCATGTATGTGTTCTGGATCAGCTGCTTCTCAAATGGTTCTAAAAGTTAACAGCACTGCCCCTCACAGGGTAAGTCCTCCGCTGCTCCAGCACCAGGGCCGACTGGGGCACCTCACAGCCCTGTGTGTGAGTGGGTCCAGGGCGCACGCAGCTGAGATCCCTCCCTGCAGGCTCACGGCCCTCCTATCACCTACTCCTGCCCGGACCTTCAAGGGTGTCGTTCACTTGCAGACACGACCGGCTCTTCCCCAGAGCAGCAGGTTTCACGTGGGCGCTCTTTCCTCATGAACTTCGGCTCTTCTTGGGCCCAAGGGCACTTTGGGGCTCATCCTGGTCCCAGGGATGGACCGGGAGCCCAGCGTCTGGGGTCCCAGTTGGAGGTGGCCGGCCACTGTCCCCTGTGGCTGCACAAAGCTGAGTCTTGGGGTGCTCTGTGGCAGTGACCATTGCAGATGTACCTTTCCAGTGACGGTGGCCAGATGCCGGCCAGCTCTGGCGTCTCGGGGGGGCGGGGGGCGGTCAAGGGGGAGGAGCTGAAGTAAACAGATATGGATTTGGGAAGGGAGCACAGAGCTGGATTTGCCCAGTGTTCTCAGGGCGTGAGCTAGCAACGGAATAGCCGGAGGGAGACACCTCCTGGGGTGGTCCCCATGCAGGGCTCACAATGTTCCTGAAGCCACCTGTGGCTTGGTAGCCGCCCCGTCGGAAGGGACAGGGGGCAGCTGCTGCTTCAGGGTGAGAACAGCCTGGCCGCAGAGGCCCCTGCCGGCCTCACCTTCAGGCTCCTTGCATGGCTGTGTGGAGCGGGTGTGTGGCTTCCTGCAGCCCAGCCGGCCTCTGCGTCTGTGCGCCTGCAGGGAGCTCTTGTTCATGGCCCCTGCCCCCGCCTCCCAGCCTGCCCCTGCCTCTGCCCCTGCCCCACAGCCTGTCCCTGCCCCTGCCCCTGCCCCACAGACCCACAGCCTGCCCCCACTCCACCACCTCCAGCTACTCTGAGGCCCTGTACCTGCTGATAGGTTCCCTGAGCCTGGACCATGGAAATCTCGGGGGACCAGGGATTTGCATGGTCAAGCAATTGGGCTGTCACTCAGAGACGGCTCCAGCTCCCACCCACCTGCAGTTCACTGGCACGCAGCCATCGCGTCCACTTGCAAGTTGTCCACTGCACCTGACTGTGTGCGCTGCAGGGTCAGGGAAGTGGGGGGTGAGTAGTTGCAGGTGCTGTGTGGTCCAGCCTCAACCCCACTCCAGGGTCACCCCCTCCTTTCCATGATCCCTGTGTTGGAGGGGACGGTACCTGGGCTTGTTTTTGAAATGGGCTCAAAGTCCCAGGGGTGGACTTGAACCCCTTGAGCCTGTGTGAGCATACGCACTGCTGCCCCGGTGCCCCCATGAATGTGCTGGTCCATGGTGAGAAGGGGCTCTGACACCAAGGTGGGGGGTTCGTGGGCATTTTATCTCCCCCACCCACACACACCACACTGTCCCCCATTGTGCTCCTTGCCCCAAGGTCAAAACTAACTCCAGGCAAGGGAGCAGAACCAGGAGCCCCTGCAGGCCGGAGGGGACCCCCGTGGTGACCCTGCCAGGAGTCTTATGGTGATGGGTGCATGCATGGCCATCTGTCACCTTGGTTGGCAAGTTGCTGTGATGCTGGGAGCTGGACCCTGGGTGTTTCATATGCCCGCAGGGTCACCCACGTGGGACCGGCTTCGGCTAAGACAGATGGACACAGAGACAAGGCCTGGAAACCTGCCTCTGAACCAGCCACTCCGCAGTGTGCCTGAGCATTGTCGGACCCTGGGCTGGACACCGGGCCCCCGGGCTGGGCAGGGCCCCCAGGGACCCACACAGAGCGGTGATCCATGGGGTAGGAATGGGGCGCAGGGCAGGGCGTGGCTGTGCCACGGTGCTCGTGAGGTGCTGTGACTTGGAGGTGGCTTGGTGCCCGTGTGCTGCAGCAGCTCCTCCCCATGAGGGTGCCCCTCTGCCCGAGTGACAGACAGGCCTGTCGCCAGAGACCCTTCTTGTCCTGCCCAAGGCTGGCTCTCCTCTTCGAAGGGTGGGGCTCTCAGCTGGGTCTGGTCCTGCAACGGGACTCAGAGGGACACCGCCATCCAGATTAGCAAAGAATCTTTCCACCGAGTCCCTGATGGTCTCTCCTTTGTAAACACTCGGTGGTCATTCTTGCCGTGCTGTCTGTCTGTAAGAGACTGACGAGGACAAGGACATGGCGACTCTTCCTCCACGGCAGGCACTCAGTGCACTCATGGGCGTGCAGAGCCCAGCACCGTGTTGGGGGTGGGGGGAGCTGTCCTGGAGTTGCAGGGGTCTCAGAGACCCTGTTGCCATGGCGGGAAAATGGACTCACTCTTGCTGCCCCCCCCCCTCTCTCTCTCTTTCTCTCTCTCTCTCTCATTCTCTGTCCCTCACTCCCTCCCGCTCTCATTCTCTCCTCCCTCCCCTCTTTCCCCTCCCTGCTGGTCTGCAGGCTGGTTATTCAGAACGCTCCCTGGGGGACTATGGCAGGCCCCAGCCCTGCGGACTTGGCGTTTGGGTGTGTGCCTACTTTTTAATTGGCCTTGGTGCTCATGAATTGATTCGTTCTGTTTGGAGCGCGCTGCGCAGGGTACTGGAGCGTGTAATCTGGGCCCTGCGGAAGGTTCTGGAACAGGCCGTGATTGGCTTGGCCCAGGCTGCACAGGGGTCGGCCGATGCCAGGCAGGGTCGGGTGAGAGCAGGGGCTGGCAAGGGCACAGGGCGCTCCGCTCCGTGGTCAGCCCGCAGCCGCCCTCCCTCCCCCCAAGGCCGAGTGTGGGCTGGTAGACGCACAGGGTCACCGGCTCCGAATGGTCAGTGTGCAGCCCCTCCCTGAGGACCAGTCAGCGTGTGTGTGCAGCACACAGAGACCATGCACTCAGTGGTCAGTGTGCAACTTCCGCCCCGAGGGTTGGTCAGCTGGGGCTCCCAGGCAGGTCCCGGTGTCAGGGGCAGTAGAGGCCCCAGCAGCCCTTCAGCAAACAGCCCTGCCCACTCTGGAGGGCTGGAGACCTGGCACTGGCTCTCATCCCAGAAGCTCGGAACCCTCAGCTGTTCACCCAGAGGCCAGCGGGTCAAAGCCAGCAGCCGCGGGGAGACGGCAACAGCGAGGAGACCCATGGGCCATAGGGAACTTCTCCGAGCTGGAGCAAGTGTCTGGTCTGGGCTTTCTCCCGCAGCTCTCTGCACTGCAGGACAACACCGTGGAAGGTGGGGTCTGCTTCTTGGAGGGAGACAGTCCCTGTCCTCTGTGCTGTGGTGACAGAGGACAGAGGCCTCTGCACAGGCCACCACCCTCTACAGACCAGGATCTGGGAGCTGGGATCCAGGCTGCTGGGGACCACCATGACTCCTTGTTCTTCAGCCCCCTTTGTGTGACCTGCACCGCCCTCCTCTCTCTCTCTCTTTCTCTGTCACACACACACACACACACACACACACACACACACACACACACGAGGTCTGGTGTACCCCCATTCCCTCCTGAACTTCAGAGTCCTGGGGGTGGCGCAGCACCGAGCAGCAGCTGGCAGGAGGCAGGCGTGTGAGCGGTCATGGGGTCGGGAGAGCACATCTTGACAACACATGGGATCTGAGGCCTATTTCCCAGGCATGGTCTCCACCCCCAGTCCCACGACTCCCCACTGCCCCCTCCGGGGACCCTGCCTGCCTCGTGCGAGTGACTCAGAGGGGCGGCGTCGGGGCTGGCTCGGGGCCACTGCAGGCTCACAGATGCTGGGAGGAGACCACGCCGAGGGCCTCCAGGACCTAGAGCAGTGAGCCTGTGGGTCGTGACCCTTGGGGGGGGGGGTGTCGGGGGTGTCCAACAACCCTTTCACAGGGCCACCCGATTCATAACAGTGACAACAAAATCAATTTTGTGGAGGGGGTGGTCTTCGAGGATGGCAGTGTGGGGAAGGTTGAGAACCGCTGCCCCGATGGCACCCGCCTGCCACAGCCAACCGCTCCCAGCAGCACCGCTGTGGAAGGCCCTGGACAGAGAGGGAGAAAAGCAACACGCAGAATAACTAACGTGTAAAATCGTAACCAGCACCAGGCTTCCGGTACGAAAGGCTAGTGGGAACCCCATAGGCAGCGGAACACAGCTGACCCTCCCTGTCTTCCGGGCACTGGTCGTTAGAGATTCCAGGCCAGCTTCCTCGGTACCAGCCGTAGGTCCGAGCCGCCCGGACAGGGTCGCTGTCTGATGGGTCCGTGTGCTGCCTCCTGGAGGGCGGTCCCCCAAAGCTCTGCCTGGGCCGGCTGCTAACAATTCAAATCCTCAAGAGGGATTTACTCTGAGTCCGTTTTGAGCATCTGAAATTCAACATACAGTAAGAAAAAACAAACATACAGAAACAGAAGGAAACAACATACAGAGAAAAAAAAGGGGCAAATTTTTAAAAGCCCACCCTCAGTGCTTCCTAATAGCAAGTGCTCCAAGCCAGCCCCCCTCCCCAGATGCAGGCATGGGGACTACAACCTTGTTCCCACCGACTTCTGGGGAGCAGAGATGGGGCGGGAGCTGAAGCCCCCCCCCTCCCCCCACCCCGGCTGAGCGTTGCTGAGCTCCCAGCATGGGTGGGTGGCCCCGCGAGAGATCAGTGCCTGCTTTTAAAAATATCTGGGTTTGGCAGTAAATCCTCTCTCATTAGGCAAGGGGCAATGGTGTTGCAGTCGGACAGACGGCCTCTTTGCAGGTGGGTGAGAGACACATCTCTATCAGAAACACCCACGCCTGGTTGGAGTGTGCAGGGTCACAGCAGCCGGAGATCACTTTGACAAGCGATCACCTGCCGTGCCGTCCTGCTTTTCCGAAGAACTCAACTTCCGCCTCATCCACTTTAAAAAAATAATAGATGTTTGGATCATCGGGGATCTGTTAGACTCCTCAGGTGGGAAATACCGCGATTCTTGGCTTCACAGGAGAAAGAAATTCACACCAAAGCCTGGTTTGGGATCCAAGTGAGTTCGTATCAGGGAACGACCAAGTTTACAGTTTACAGTCATGAACACAGACACCCTCAGGGCACTGCACCCCCAGCGAGGCACTCCTGAAGCCAGAGATGGAGCGAGGGAGAGAGAGAGACCGCAGCTCAGTTGTGCAAAGTCAAAGGTGCAGTGGGAGGAAAAGGGTGGTGGTCTCCAAGTTCCGGGTTTTAGGGCTTCTGCTGAGAGGCATGCTGGACAGTACTGGTGGGCTCCATTGTATGAATTAAGCCCACCTGGCCTAAATGGGGCCCACCCAGGTGTACCCACGCTCCAGGCTGTGGTTCCTGTGAGTGGCAGGTGTTCTCCCCCGCGCCAGGTGTGGGCCTTGAAGTCGGAGGCCAGGGTGGGTGCTGCTGGCGCCGTTTTGTCCCGGGAGAGGGACGCAGGGCACCCGTGTTGCAGGATGAGAGGCAGCAGGCAGTGCCCAGAGGCCCCCTGCCTTGTTCTCAGTGCGGCTGCGAGGAAGCCCCTTGTCCTCGGAGGTAGGGAGCAGAACTCGTTCCATCAAGCTCCGAGGGTCTCCCTCCACCCTCACCACCATCTGCACATAACAGAGAAAAAGCAGCCAGGAGGACCGTCCACTGGCTGGCCATAGCTGCCCTCCCAGCAAAGCGGGCGGCGGGCAGCATCCGTCCTCATTTCTGACTGCCACCTAAGCGGTTGGGTGACCTTGGCCGGGCCCGGGGGCTCCCTAGGAAAGCGCAGCAATCGTTCTTGCCTTCTGGATGTTTTACTGCAAAGTGCCCGGAGTTTGTAGGGCAGCAGGACACTGCGTGGAGACAGAAAACCGCCTGTAAGCTCTCTGGGCTTCTTCATAAGACTTGACACAAGGGACACACCATGCTGCTTTGGGGGAGAGGGTGGGAAGAGGTCTGGGGGTGCTACCCATGGAGCGGAGGGAGCCGAGCCTGGGCCCACCCACTCTCAGGGTTGTTCACACACCGTGACAGGACCAGGCCTTGAGCTTGGTGCTCCTGCCAGCACAGCATCGTCAGGGAAGGGGTCCCTGCAGGATGGTATGGGAGGCCATGTCTGGGACCCACTGGACAGGGGAGGGCTTCACGGGGTGACTCAGAAGATGGGGAAGATCAGGACTTTGAGGTGGATGAGCGCAGTCCAGTGGCAATGACCATGGGCTCAAACACAGGGACCATCCGTCATGGGGTGGGCGCGGGAGCAGGCCGCGTTGGCTCTGTCATCCGGGGTTGCTGTGAGGTGACCTGTGACATGCCAGGGTATGGCTACAAGGAGATAGCAGGGGTGGGGGTAGCCAACGTGGGGCTGTGGTCCAGAGCATGGACTCCGGGGTGCCCGGCTCTGCCCGTGACTCTGAGCTGGTTACTGAGGCGGCCCCCAGTTTGCTCAGCTCTGAGCTGGGAAAACGAGTCGTGTGCGTCTCACAGGCTGCTAAGAGCTCGGTACAGGGAGAGTGCTCGGGTAAGTGCTCCCCAGGGTGGGGCGGCAGCCCCTGGTCTGGTGCAGGCGGGAGTTGGGTGGTCATGGGGATGGTGATGGTGGTAACGGTGGAGGCTATAGGGGATAGTTCTGTTGATGGTGGAGGACATGATGGCGCTGGTGATGATGGTGGTGACTGTGGGGGTGAGTGTGGAGGACGTAAAGGTGGGTGTGATGGCTGAAGGCCCGATGATAGTGGTGCTGATCATGGTGGTAATGGGGGTACCATGGTGGTGGTGATGGCTGAGGACAGGGTGGTGGTGGTGATGGGGGACATAGTGGTGGTGGTTGAGGACACGATGGTGGTGGTCATGGTGGAGCTGATGACAGCAGTGACCATGGCACGGCGCATCACAGAGGTGCAGTGTTCCCCTGGTATGAGGTCGCCCCCTGTGGACTCTGCCCCGTCATGCTCAGCCAGATCTGTGGGCCAGAGGGAATGGGAATGGGAGACTCACCAGGGCCCACTGGGCCCGGATGCTAAGGCCAGGCTCCCTGCGGGTGTGAGAGTCCAGCCACACTGCCCCCTCACCAGGGACCCCTGCAGACACACCCCCTGAGCTGTCATCAAGGCCCTCTCCTCGGTCCCCACCAGTGAGCTCAGCAAGCGTGCAGCCACAGAATGACTGGGATGTGGACGGTGCCCTGTGCCGGGGGGAGGGAGGCTGCCGCCCTACAGCCTCTGCTGCTCACGTCACCCAGGGTGTGGAAGGGGTGACGGGAGATGCAGGTTGCAAGCAGTGCATTATAATTGTGGGGACTTGGTGGCCCATTCCGAAACCAAGGGGCTGTGGATTTGAAGGGGGCCCTGGGACAGGGATGCCCTTCCTGCAGGGCCCCAGGAGCCCCAAACTTCCTCTGGCAGGTGCTACAGTCGGGATCCTGATCCTGACGAGACTTTCTTCTGTGTCTGCAAGTCCGTTTGACAGTTGCTTTTCTCTGAGGCCAAGGAATTCTGGCTGAGTCTCTCCTCCTGGTTCCCACCCTTCTATCGTCTTCCACATTAGCGAATCCCACCTCTATCAACTTCTCTTCTTAATCTCTCCATCAAAATCTCTCTTTCATCTTTATCCCTCTTTATCATCTCTCCATCATCATCATCCTCTCTCCTCCTTCATTATCTCACTATCATCCTGTCTCCGCCATCATCATGTCCATCATCTTTTTTCCGCCATCAGCATCTACCCTCAGTCATCTCTCCTGCATCATCTTCTGTGTTAGTCCAGGTAGACCAGAGAAACAAATTCATAAATACACATATGAATATAGGTAAAGTGACCAGACGTCCCACTTTTTAACAATTTAACTATGTCCCTTGGCATATTAAAATTAAAATAAATATATTACAATACTATTTTTGCATTCTATGAAATTTTTTTTTTGCTCCATATGGACCAAATTTTTAGTCAAGAACACATTCCCCCCACCCCGTCAATGGTATCCCGCTTAAAATCTGGTCACTTTAAATTATAAGGAAAAGGTTTATAGACAAGAGGAATGGAACATTGAGAAAGGAGTAGAAACAGTAGAAACATCCCAGTGCTGGCAGAAGTCTCCCCCTGGCTCCTCGTTTCCAGGACTCAGGGTCCATCAGCAGTATCCAGTGGCGGTGGAAGCATCTGAGCATTGGTAGGGGCCTCCCCGTGGCCTCCCAAGCATCTCAGCTCTGGCAGGAGTCTCCACGTGGCTTCTCTGGCCCCAGAGGTCTGGTTCCATCAGGATAAGCCCATGTGACTTCTCCTCCGGCTCCTCCAGTCTCCTGGACTCGGGGTCTGTATCATGCGGCAGTATTGTCTTGTCGGTAGACTGTCTCCAAGAGACTAAGTCAAGTCTCTCATCTCCATAGGGAAATATCACGAGATTTCCCAGAATTATCAGGAGAAAGCCATGCCTGCACAGAGGTCTCATTGGCTATCTCCAGATGGACAGGCCAGACTCCACCCCTACACTCCCAGTGCCGAAACTGACACGGATCAGTGACTGCCACATCGTCTCTCTCCTGTCGGCTTCTCTCTTGGTCCCAATAGACCTTTGCCCACAGAACAGAGCCCTCAAGTGCCCACAGTTTGTGGCTGTGGCACAGGTGAGGGGGACAGGATCATTTAAGGCATCTCTGACTGGAGTCGTAATTAGGGATTACATGTGGGATGCCCAGGCTGGTGCTCTGCCCAGCATCTCTCATCTTCCACGACTTGCCTGCGCCCCCGTGCGCCCATCTTGACTGGGCTGGCGACTCTTGAGTCTCCCAGTGGAGTTCCTGTGGCTGTGGCCCCCCTTCCGTGAGCTTCGAGGCCCGTGGGGCCCATCCACATCCAGAACCCCTGATGGCCCCAGCGCCCCATCCCTCAAGTGGACCCCACAGGGATTCGGAAAGCTCCTGTGGACCTGCGCGCGGGCAGGGGGGACCGACGTGAAACACAGGCGGCGTGGCTGGCGGCTTTGTGGTCACAGTCGCTTGGGTGTTGAAATGGCCTTGGTGGCTTTCAGCAGACCGGGATGGTGTGACCAGGTTCCCAGAAACCGCACCTCGTGACTGCCATTCCAGGCTTCCACGCCCTGCCAGCGGGCTGTCCATCTGCTGCCCACGTGGCCACTAGCACACGCCTGCTCAGAACTGGCAACACGTCAGCATGTGCACGTGGCATAACCGCCGTGCCGTGCCCAGCCATGCACACCCCACACCCAGGCCTGTGGGCTGTGTCCTCTTCAGGGCTCGGAGCCCGCGTCCTCTCTCAGGGAAGGACCCCGGAGGCTCAGGGCGCCCAGGTCTCTCCCTGTTTCCAAAGTTCAAACGTCTGGGTGTGAGGTCCCGGGTGACCCTGCAACAGATATCACACGCGGAAGCCAGAAATGAAGGTGCCTCCCTGGTGGCACCATGGGTCAGGCACAGGGCTAGGTCGGCAGTTCAGACCCCCAGCAGCTCCGAGGGAGAACGGTGAGGCTGGCTGCCAGTGTTCGGCCGGGCGCTGTGCGTCGGAGTGGAGGCCAGGCCTGTGGCGTGGTTGGGTGCAGGTTGTCAGGCCACACTTCTGCCTTGGAAACTTCCTCTCTTGTGCCCCACCCCCTACTCCTGGGGGCTGTGGGCACGCCCTGGCTCTTGGGCTCACTCTCTCTCTGCCCTACGTCTTGTCTCTGTCTGTCTCTCCTCTGGGGATACTGCTGTGGGCTTAGCATGAACTCCTCACCCCCAAACCCTCCGCCAACCCCAGCTGCAAGGCCTGTTTCCAAAGAAGGCCACACCCCAGGGTCTCGGGGGGTCCTGTGGATGTGGCCCTTGTGGGTCGGCCGTTCCACTCCCTACGACTCATGAACCCAAAGTCGCAGCTGACTCCCCGTGAGCCTGTGGGACAGGCGAGATCCTCACTCCTCACCGGCGTGGAAAGGCCTGCCTCTCTCGGCGGTTTCAAACTGCTGGCCCTGCCATGGGCAGCCTGGTGCATAACCCGTGCTTCCAGGCTCCTGCACATAGGGCAGAAAGGGAGTTTCACATAATTTTTTTTTTTTTTGGAGAAAATGTTTTTCACCTGGAAATAATTAGCCCAGAAGGGAGAGCCCTTAGCCTGTGTGCGCCACCCTCACCCCGACCTCCACCCTGCCCCTCCCCTCCACACACTCCTTCATAACATCCTGCAGAGTCTCGGCCCCTTTTAGGCTAGAAGCAGGTCCAGTCCGGAGATTCCAGTGTGATCTTGGAGAGGATTTTGTTTGCCGTTGTTTTTAGACCCCAGATCTCCTACTTTGGCCCTTAAGTGCTGTTGAAACTGCTCTGAGCTCCCCACGCTAGGGAGAGGGTCTTGTTTTGCCCCTGGTGGGGTTCTGCCAACCCTGGGGATGGGGGTCCCTTTGGTGGATGAATGCTGAGGCCCGGGGAGCCCCTGTCTTCAGATCAGCATCCTGAAAGGGCTTGGATCAGACGCCAAGGCAGGAGTTCTGCCGTGGAGCCGGCGCCAATCTGGGCAGCCCTGCAGGACAGGCAGCACTGCCCCCGCGGTGGACCTCCAGGACCGAGAGTCTTTCCCGGCACAGAGGAGCTCCAGCACCCAATAGAACAAACACCAAAGGCACGGGATAAGGTGTCAGTGGGTCCCAGAAATAAGAGACCCTGCAGTCTGGAATTTTGGGTCCGAAATCCTGCCTGGGAAAGCTTTGCCCTGGAGCCACAGCTCCGACCCTGCAGGGGGCAGGGGGTGGGCGGCCGACAGTCCAGGACCCGGTGACCAGGAGTACAGAGCAGGCCCCTCCCTCCATGTCAGAGGATAAACGCCCCCTCCTCGTCTCTATCTGTCAGCCACAGGGCAGAGGGGCCTTCCTCCCTGCTTTGAAAAGGAAAGGGGGTGAGGAGAGGTGTTCTCGCTCATGCCTCATTAACATGCAATGGTTTGATTAAACATTCCTCCAGAGAGCAATCAGCCTATCCCGCTCCTTGCTGCCATGCAGACCTGGCCCAGCGAGCACTTGGCCGAGAGACACCCCCGTGCAAGGTGCAGGAAGCGGAGACAAGAGGGCCGTCACTGGAGGCGGGGAGGCCCTCCTCCCTGACCTGGGGTTCAGACCAAGCTGTGCAGAGAAGGAGAGGTCGATGGACCTGCAGCAGACTGGTCTCCCTCCTCTGACTCCAGTGAACTTGATACTGTCTTGGGAAGCCGCCCCTCTGAATATTCGACAGAAGCCACGGTAGAGACCTGGAGACGCCAGACCTGGTGCCCTGCACTGGCTGCGGCCCTGACCCCTTCCTGGCTGGCTTTGGGGGAGGTTTGCCGGATGCTTCCCGTCTCATTAAGTTGCTCATTGTCATGAACGATGTTCATGTGCTGCTTTAGGACTACGTAGCACAGAGCCGTTAAGGAAATCCATCTGACCGTATGCGTCGTGATCTGCACGGAGAAACCCGCGCCTTCAGGGTGGTCCCAGTGCTGAGACCACCCCCACCCCCACCCCCCACTTCCCGCGGGTGCCCAGGCCTGGTCTGGGCCCCCTCCAGCTGGGCCGCCCCATCTGTTCAGAGCGGGGCCTGCCCCACCACTCCAGTGTCTGGAGACAGCTGTGTTCGGGCACCTGCCGGAATGGACGGCGACCCGGGGGTGGCAGGCTTCCTGCGCACACACCCCACTTCCACCTCCTCCAGACCCTTCAGGATGCTGTTGGAAGGTCCTTGGGGAGGATGGAGGGAAAGCGGCGCTCCTCAGAGCTGCCATTCACACGCCGGGCTGCTGCAGAGCGAGCTGTGTTGAGGACCATATGAACTGTTAAATGCCTCCGTCTGGGCAGCCACGTGGTGATGACGCCCCAAGTTCTCTTCACAGCCTCAGAAAGGGAGGGCGGGGCCCGCCGGCGGCTTTGGCGCAGACGGAGGGGGTGGGCCTGGTGCCTGGGCCGGGGCGCTTTCTCCCTCCTGTGCCCGGGCATCCAGACATGGGCTGTGAGCACGGAGGGTCCAGGCAGTGCCCACAGCCCCAGAGTGAGGCGGCAGGTGTTAGCCGCCCGAACCCAGCCAGGGAGGGATGACGGCAAGCTGACGGGGGACAGTGTCACCGAGTGACTGCAACACGGGGGGCTGCAAGGGCCAGAAGATGAGGGGCCAAGGCTGGAGAGCCTCTGGGCACCCCTAACCGGAGGGGGCCCCTCACTCTGGGGCTCCCACTCACAGGCTGCCAGGCACTCAATGACAGACACTCCGGGTAAGCCCCAGCTTGACTCTACCGGGTGAGGTCACCGGGACCCAATCAGAAACTTGGGTTGCACCATCTCAGGGAGAAGAGGGTGGGGGTGGGGAAAACACAGTCTTGGGAAAAAAGCCATCAGAGCAAATTGCAGACAGTCATTTGGGGCTTGTTGTAGATCGTGTGGAAATAATTAGCCCCTCACACCTCGCCAGCGGCCTCGGAAAAACACAAACATCACTTATCGAATGAGCTGCTTCCTTCAGGGAGGAGACACCCCCCCCCCACGTGCCTGCCCGGGGGTCCTGCACGTTCCCCCACCCCCACCCCAAGGCCCCCCAGGCTGTGACGCTGTAAGGGAGCAGGCAGCCTCCTCTTCCTCCCCGGACACAGGGGGCAGGTTTGAAGTTCATCACCAAAGGACACCACCCGCTCCTTAGTGAGACCTCGTCCCCCACAGCCATCTGTCTGTCCGTCCATCCATCCATCCATCCATCTGTCTGTCCCCGGACCGGAAGGGGAGTGAGTGAGTGAGTGAGTGACGTCACTGCGATGCCTCCTCCTCCTGGTGGGTCTCGGGGTTGAGTGCCAGGACAAGCCTTGCCCGGCTCCTGGTTTTCAGAGAGATCCCTGTTCTCCAAGGAGGATCGTTAACACCAATGGCACAATCTTCCCTCTAATTGGATGCTTCAGCATGAGAAGCAGGAACAGCGGAGAGGAGAGCTGTTTACTTGAGGCTTATTAACCACCGCGATGTTTAATGGGGTGGCCACATGCAGGGATCTGAGTTAGCATGTGAGGAGGGGGGCATCGGGAAGGGGGTGCCCTCAGCAGCAGAGCCGGCAGAAGTCCTGATGTGGAAACAAGACCAGGGTCAGTGGGTCGCAGGCCTTGGTGTCCAGGGAGGTCAGTGGGTGTTCTGATGCCTGTCACTCATGACCCTGACACGGATGTGTCCCCACACTTCTGCGAGTCGGATACCCCAGTGCCTGCAGGGCCGGCCACGCCCCCTCCAGGGAAGATCTTC
>PVJH01021764.1:0-37948 GCA_004026705.1 Nesogale talazaci
TCTGTCCAAAGACAGTGATTGGACTGGGTGGGTCATAACAAACTGGACAGCCTGGGGGAGTGTCTAAGGAGTAGGGGAGGGAGGAGACGAGGACTGTGAAGGCAAGAGGAGTCAGGGTCCTGCAGCCACGGTCCAGGCGCGCGGCTGCTCGCTGAAACGTCTGAGATGCAGACCCACCTGGGAGGAAGGGTTACCACGGTGTTCCTGTGCCCTAGAGGGTCAGCGTGTAAGTCCAGGTAGACTAGAGAAACGAATCCATAAACGCGCATATGTGTATAAGAAAGAGTTTTATATACAAGAGCGACTGTACATTAAGAAAACATCCCAGCCCAGTCCAGAGCAAGGTCATAAGTCCAATATGAGCTCTTATATCTGACACCAATCCATAAGTCCTCTTCAGGCTCACGAAGCACGTGCAATGAACCAGGACAATCACAAGCCAGTGGGTACAAAGTCTCGTGTATCCGGTGGCGCTGTAACCATCTCAGTGCTGGCAGGAGTCTCTACGTGGCTTTTCCGGCTTCAGAAGTCTGGTTCCATCAGGGTAAGTCCAGGTGGCTTCTCCTCCAGGATGTCTCACAGGGAGTCAGCCTTGTGCCCTGTCAGTAGAGCTTCTCCAAGAGTCTGAGGAGTGAGTCCCTCGCCTCCAAAGGAGGAATACGGCTAGATTTCTAAGAATTCTCAGGAGCAAGCCACGCCCACACAGAGGTCTCATTGGCTGTCTCCAGATTGACAGACTAGAATCCATGCCTACACCCTGAACCCTCAAAGGACACCAGATTAGGTGACAGCCATGGTCACCATGAATGGAGATCCAGATGATGATTCCTTTTGCCTGTGAAGCAGAGGGGACGGAGGGGCGCGGCAAGGGCTGCCTGGGGCGGGCTGTGGCTCCTCCTTTGGCCTCCCTTGCACCTCACTCTTTGAGGCCCTCTTGTAGCACCTGCTCTGCATGGAACGAGGAGCGGGCAGAGCGTTCCTCTTCCCAAGTGTGGTTTTCCTGCTGTTGTGCATGGATTGGTGTCGACTCAAAAGCAACGCTCAGCAGCAGAAACAAGGCTAGTGTGTAGAACAGGCCGGCCAAGACCTGGCCTGCAGGTGGGTGACTTCAGACGTGCTTCACCCCAGGTCTAAGGAGAGGAGAAGGAGGGCTGGGGAGGTGAGGGTGGGGACAGGTCCCCTGCTGACTCGTTCATCCCACAGCCCCAGTCATCTGGCAGGGTCAGGGGAAGATTCAGAAGTGGCACCAGAAATGCTGCTGAGCAGCTCAGGAAGTCTTGGGACACTGCCTGGCAGCCTCTGAGTGCCCACCTTCGTGCCAGCCCATCCTCACCCACCAAAGGGTGTGTGGGAGTCCTGGATCCCAGCCCCACAGCACAAACAGGTCTGGGGCCTGTCGCCAGAAGTCAAAGGTGACACACCCAGGGGACACGCAGAAGGCATGGCTGTATTGCTGGAATTGTAACAGCCAAAGCTGGGGTCACACCTGGCAAACTACCCAGTGTTCCAAATCTGAAAGAGATGTTATTCAAAGAGCCAGGGCTTACACATGAGTCCTTTTTCTTTCTTTTCTTTCTTTTTTTTTTTTGCTTCCATCACAGACAGGGGTCATTATGGTGATGGAGTGAAACTTCCTAATATGGCTCATCTAGCCAAGTCCCTGGCTAGAAGACTCCCCCCAAATGACTGGCTGAGACCCTGCCATCAGGGCGGGCACGTACGACACGAGGAGAGGGTTTGGTCAGCTGTCGCGGTCAGGGTCTAAGAATGAGCTATGGTGGAAGATCACTTTGGAAAAGCATGCCAGTGCACCGTGTGAAGGGGTGGACGCTGCCGAGACCAGACCATGGACAGAGACTCCGGGGAGTACCTCTGAGATTTCCGGGGTACCTTCTCCTCATCTGGCCTGAGACCAGGGGACTGTGGGACAGAGTGGAAGGCAGGCTGGCTTCCTGGACCATGGAGGCAAAAGCCCAAGGACCAAGTGACTGAGAGGTTAAGGACCGGAGAAGTTTGACTGCTGGGCAAGGAGCCCAGGGACATGTGCCTGCTGTCGGCAGATCCTGATTTGTGGTTACCTGGTGACGTCCCCAACAAACTCCCATAGCCACGAGTCTCGTCTGTGAGCTGTGTGGCCATTGCCATGGATGATGGAATGCATAGCTGTGGAGCGGCGTGGGAGGAACGGCTGGGGTCAGAGCAGGTGGAGAAAGAGGGAGCAGGGAGGCTGGTCTGAGCCCAGCTTCCTGCCAGTACAGAAGCCAGAGGTCAGGCCTGCGGTTCATGGTCGTTCATGGCCATCCCATTGTCGTTCACTTCCATAATGACCCATCTCTAATGTCCGCTATTTCTCAAAAGAACTCATGCAGCCTCACCCCTCACAGAGAGAGGAGCCTTGGGAAACTTTTCTGTAGACTCATGCATTTCTCACATAAGGTTGGGAATAGACCCACATTCCCATCGGACACGGTCTCTCCTCCTGACCAGGGGGTGCAAGATGCCTGGAAGATGACAGGCTCGCAGAACTCAACCCCAACCTAGGCTACTCAGTCACCCAGAAAGTCAGCCAGGAGCCCCACCATCTCTCCTCATGAGCCTGGTTCCCATCCCCCCACCAGTCCACACCATGAATCTCTCTCTCTCTCTCTCTCTCTCTCTCTAGGCAGAAACATGGCCCTGAAGCTGGACAGTCAACAACTGTGGAGAAATCTGGATAAAGGAAATCCCACACACTTTAGTCTTCCCCAAATCATGGGTGTCAGGTGTGGGGCGTGAGGGGGGCCAGGAGAAAGGGTCTGTGATGGGTTTATGGCAATATTCTGGCAATATTTTTTTGGCATCACTGTCCTCTGGTGGGAGTGGGAGGCCCAGCCTTGCTCCTGGAGAGCTGCTGATGGATTTGAACTGCCAAGCCAGTGGGCCACAGTCCCGCACTCAACCACTGCGCCACCCTGTGATGGGCTTCTGGGAGGAGGGGAAACCAGACACCAGGAATGGCTCCATCACCACCAAACCTCATTCCTGCCCTGTCACCCAGGACTGGCTTCCAGGAGGAAATGGTGGCATGGGCTGAAAGCTGATGGAACGAAGCGAGGGCTGGAGGCTCGTCACCCTGGGAACACCAGGACTGTAGAGACCCCCAGCAAGTTAGGAAACGGGTCCAGAAGCGGACAGACTTTGTTCTTTTCCTTTTTTTGTTTTGTTTTGTTTTGGGAATCGCTGCTCTCTGGTGGTGGGAGTAGGAGGCCCAGCCCTGCTGCTGGAATTGAACCTCCGTCCCAGTGGGCCGCAATCCCACGCACAACCACTACGCCACCGGGGCTCAGCCCCTTTGTTCTTTTCCAAAACCCGCATTGCAGCTTGCAGGTTGGGTCCCTCGGAAAGTGCATGGTAGGCCTCTATCCTCAGCAGAGCTGACATCCTTGAAGCTGGGGCCTGGCCACAGCCAGACCTGGGCTCAGGGATGGGGGTGGGCTAGGGGAGCTCTACAGGCAGCCAGGAGGTGGCCCTAGGCTCAGGTGTCCTGTCCACTGCAGGAATGAGCTTCCTCTCAGTGCAACACCTGCAGGTGCCCAGGAACGTCTCTTCTCCAGAGAACTGCCCCCTCTTTCAGACCCTCGCCACTCCTCCCTAGAGAGGCTTTTTCCAGAGAGCGGGCCTCAGAGACCCCAGTTCGTGGTGGTGGCCCCAGACACGCGACTGAGTCAGCCCCTGAGGATCAGCCCCCTCCTCCCCTCACCATTCAGATCAACTTCCCACATCCTACTTCTAGGGGGCTGGTGTTTCCCGTGATAAACACCCCCTTTCATCTAGTCCCTATCAGGCTCCCCCTAGCTACTTGGTTTTGTTCTATTTTCTCTCCTCACTTTCTGTCCCCTTCTCCCTGTTTTGTTGTTTGGGGTCTCTGTCTCCATGAAAGGAGTCCCTGTGGGGCACAAACAGGTAGCCGCAAAGATGGGTGGCTGGCCAGAAGGTTCAGGACCTCACTGCCCACCACCTCCACCTCCACCTCCACCTCCACCACCTCCACCTCCACCACCTCCACCTCCACCTCCACCTCCACCACCTCCACCTCCACCTCTACCTCCACAATGATCCAATCTAAGCAATCCCAGGGAGGTGGAGATCCAGGCCTTTCCTCCTCAGTGATTCATTTGCTCACCAGTTTCCCCCACCTCCTGGCCAAACATATTGTTATCTTGAGAAGCACATTTTTTTTTTGTAGGCATCCCTGCCTCTGGTGGTCAGTGCTGCTCCTGAGAGCCGCCGCTGGACTTGAACCACCAAGCCCGCGGACCACAGTCCCGCACTCAACCACTTACGCCACCAGGGCTCAGCCCCATATTGTTATCTTGATTGTGTGTCCTTGAGCAACCTCTCTGTGCCTGTTTCTTAATCTGATCCTGGGGACCTTAACCGTACCTGCCTGGCGTTCTGGAGGCTAAAGGTCAATCCCTCAGAAGACATCTCAGCAGGAGACATTAAACCTCAGCGCGCCACGGTCAGTCGCTCAGTCGTGTACAGCTGCCTTCGACTCTGTCTCTACTCACGGCGACTCACACATCCAGAGAACCGCTCCATGGGGGGCTTGCTTGTGCTGTTTTTTAATCATTTTATTGGGGGCTCGTACAGCTCTTATCCCAATCCATCCGTCCATCCATTGTGTCAAGCACGTGTACATTTGTTGCCATCATCATTCTCAAAACATTTTCTTTCTACTTGAGCCTTTAATATCAGCTCATTTCCCTCCTCCCTCCCCTCTTTCCCTCCTGGACCCTCTATAATTTACTTTTTTTTTTCATGACTTACACTGACCGATGTCTTCCCTCACCCACTTTTCTGTTGCCCGTCCTCCTGGGAGGGGGCTTATATGTAGATAATTGAAATTGGTTCACCTGTCTTCCCTAACCTTCCCCTTCAACTCCGAGTTTTGCTACTCTCTATATTGGTCCTGAGGGGTTTATCTGTCCTGAATTCCCTGTGTTTTCAGCTCTTATCTGTACCCATGTACATGCTGTGGTCTAGCCAGATTTGTAAGATACAATTGGGGTCAAGATAGTTGGTGGGGAGGAAGTATTTAAGAACTAGAGGAAAGTTGTATGTTTCATTGGTGCTAAACTGTACCCTGACTGGCTCCTCTCCTCCCCCTGGTCCTTCTGTAAGGGGATGTCCAGTTGCCTACAGATGGGCTTTGAGTCTCCACTCCACAATCCCCCTCATTCACAATGACAGGATTTTTTGTTCTGGGTCTTTAATGCCTGACACCTGATCCCATCGACACCTCATGATCACACAGGCTGGTGTGCTTCTTCCATGTGGACTTCATTGCTTGTCTGCTAGATGGCCTTTGGTTTTTCTTGAAGCCTTTAAGACCCAAGATGCTATATCTTTTGATTGCCAAACACCATCAGCTTTCTTCACATTTGCTTATGCACCTGCTCTGTCTTCAGTGATCATGTTGGGAAGCTGGGCATCACGGAATGCCAGGTTATTAGAACAAAGCGTTCTTGCATTGAGGGAGTACTTGAGTAGAGGTCCAATGTCTGTCTGCTACCTTAATACTTAGCATATGTACATAGATCTATTTCCCTGTCGTTATATAGCCTACCCCCTCCTAGCCATCAATTTTAGATCACTTGTAATCTGAATGGAAGCAGGTCATGAGCCTTTTCCTTCCTTGGTACCACTGGGTGGGCTTGAACTCCAACCTTTCGGCACAAATGTTTCGTGCCACCGTCCTGAGCGTTCAAACAAAATAAACTCGCTGTCATAGTGGCAATCCTACAGGACAGGGTAAAACTGTCCCAGTGGGTTTCCAAGACTGTAACCCTTTACGGGAATAGAAAACGACATCATTCTCTAAGCAGCAGCTGGAGGTTTAAGAGCCTGACACATTCCCCACTGTGCCACCAGGGCTGCCCTGAGCACCCCAAAACCAAGCCCGCTGGCTCGCAGTGACTATACCGGGCAGGGTAGAATGCCCCTGTGAGTTGCCAAGACCCTAACTCCCTGTGGGAGCAGAAAGCCCTGCCGTTCTCTTGAGGAGCTGGTGGTTTCGAACTGCTGGCCTTGGCCGTCCAGCACGACTCCGTCCACAGATGGCCTCGTCCTTCTGTCAGGCTCTTCTCTGCAGCCACCGCCCTCTCAGGAACCCTCCTCGGGCCAAACATCTGACCTCCCCCCCGCCCCCCGCCCCCAAGTGGCAGCCAGCTCCCACTGACATCTGGCCTCTCTGTGCACCCCACCCCCACCTCGTCGGCCTGCACAGCCTCCTCTCTGGAGCGCTGGGAGTTCTGACAGCCTCTGCCCAGGAGTCTCGCGCTGGCTCCCCGTTGCTTGCCCGTGTGCGTCAGGCACCCTCTGCTCTGTGGGATCTGTCACTCTGTTCTCCCTCCATAGGCCCATCAGCCTAGGGGGAAAGACCTCCCCCACCTCCTGCCTGCCTACCCAAACACCACTGCGTCAAGCCCAGCCCGGCTCACTTTCCTTGAAGGGCTCAGCTATGCTCCCGTGGCATGAGCCGAGAGTGCCAGAGGACCCTTCTTCACCCCGAGCCACAGCCCCTTGATGGGCCTTCCTGCTGAGACCAGTAGGGGGCCCTGGGGGCGAGCTCAGGAACCCGTGAGGAGTCAGGACCAGTCAACAGGCCCCAAGTGAGAGGATCCAGGTATCGAATCCTCCCTCCCAGGCTTGCTGCAGCCTAAGAAGCTGGTGTGTAAACAGGGCAGGACCTGAGTGCAGAAGGGGGCTGTAGCCAGTACAGAGCTCATGTTGGTCCGACAGGGACAGTGGCGACCCTTCGTGGTTGCTTCTAGGTGTTCTGATTCTTTCAGAGAAACCAGGCATCTATTAAATCAATGGTGGGGAGTGATTAAACTTGAGCAAGCTTGAAACGCCTTGCCAGCCCCCCAGAACACCTCTGCAGACCAAATCCAACTTTGGGCCCTCCGTGGGCACTCCTCGCTGGAGCTCTTGGCCTCCGAGTCTGAAGGTCAGCTCTGGTGGGTCACACCGGGGCAGAGGCTTATCTGAGGATGGCATTAAGAGCATTATGCCCGGGGGAACCCCTTGAGGGAGGGGGGGTGGGGCGGGCCACCTCTGAGCAGTGTCTATGCAGCATCTCATTTCCCAGCCCCCAGCTGTAAGAGAGCATTCAGCAAGTCACCTTGGCATTTCAAACCGACCAGCCACTCGATGGAGAAAGAGGCGGCTGTCAGCTGGGGAAGCTTGTACAGTCTGGGAAACTATCAAGGCAAGTTGTGCAAAGCTGAACTGCTAAGTGCAGAAGGGGCAGAAATTGAGGGGCGGGGGTGGGGGGGTGACTGAGCCAGACTCTAGCCCAGTTTTATCACTGAAAGCCAAGAAGGTGTGGTGGAGATGTTCCTGCAGAGTGTGTGTGTGTGTGTGTGTGTGTGTGTGTGTGTGTGTGTGTGTAAGGGGGAAGGGGCTCAGGTTCCAAGCTGAGTGGAGACTGAGGAAGGGCTCCTGGGACAAGAGGTCACTTGGAACTGCCTGCTGGCACTTAGCAGGTGGCCTCTGAGGGGCCGTGCTAGAAGGGTGTGGCTTAGGGGACTGGCAGTCCTGGCAGACGGAGTTTAGAGAGTTCTGCGTTGGGTGGAGTGGTGGAGGTTTCTCCTAGGTGGGGCTCCCAGAAGGAGGTGCCGTGGAATTGCATGTAGGATTTGTAGTCCTGAGGTCAGCAGTTCGAAGCTTCTAGTCAGTGTGTGGGAGGGAGATGAGACTTTCTGTTCCCTTACTGGCGTATGGATTTGGGGGATTCCATGGACAGTTGGGCCCCGTCGTGCGTGGTCACTGTGAGTCAGAATGGACCCTGAAAGTGAGTTATCTGGGCTGTTCTTGTTTTCCAGAAAGTCCATTCTGATGCGTGCCGGCAAGCGCCGCCTCCCAGCCAGGCACTTCCAAGAGAAGGCCCCTCTGCCTGGCCCAGATCCTGAAGGACATTTGGACCTGCCCCCTCCCGCACCGCAGCCTCCAGGCACTGAGGGCAGCCTTGTTCTGAGGCAGCAACCATAGTTCATCCGGGCTCCGGCGCCCCAGCCCTCCCTGCACCAGCCCGCGCGCGCCAGCAAAACTGCCAAGCACTGGATGCGTTTGAAATGCTTTGGGGTTTGTTTTATTTTGTTTTTGTTTTTGTTTTTCTTTAGTTTTTTGGAAAAGAGTGGGGCGGAGGCCGGCGCGGCGGTCTGGTCTCCGCAAGGTCGTCCTAGATGGAAATACTGTTCTCGATCAGCACCGGGTCCAGGTAGTAGTACGGGACCGGCAGGCACTTGTTGCGCTGGCGGATGTTGAAGGAGATCTGGTTCAGGCGCTGGCGCAGGGTCTCCATGCTCCGGCGGGGCACGTCCTCCACGAAGTGGATGTCGGGGAAGTGGCCCAAGGGCCGCTGGGGGCACGGAGCAGAGGGTGAGCCAGGGCCCCCCAACCTTCCTGGCCTGCCAGGCAGCCTAGGTTCCCGCTCTCTGCAGCCCCTTTCCCTGCTTCCTGATCCAAGCTAGGCTGCTCCAAGACTCCGTCTTCCTGCCCCCCCCCCTCCACCGGCACACCCCAGACCCCGGCACCTTGTCATCGGGCTCCCGACTGAGCGTCCAGAGCACCAGAAGGATGATGCATGTGGTCTTCACATTGGGCAGCGTGTCCATGAAGACCTCCTCCGTGGTCAGCCCCTTGGCCTGCATGGGCGGATTCCTCATGGACGAGGGGAAGTTGGGCATCCAGCGCGTGTACTCCAGCTGCGGGGACAGCAGGAGGCCGTTCCGGTCAAGGCCCCCCGGGTCGGACCGCACTCCCCCCATCCATGGTGATGGGGCTCATGCTGGAGCCGGCTAGGGCGGCGGGGGTGGGGGGGGACTGCGCTGAGATTAATTAAAGCTAGGGCTGAGGCAGGCTGGGGACGTGGGTAGGGGTGGGGCTGGGGCTGGGATTTGAGACCCTGATTGGGCCTAGACCAGGGACTGCGGCTGATTCAGCGGATCCTGGGGGTGGGCGCTGGCCCGGAGACTGGGGGTGAGGTTGGGTTCGGGGCTGCGCCTGGCCGGGAGGTGAGCTTGGGTACCTGCCCTGTGTTGACAGCTGCGTGCTTGGCCGAGCAGGTGTAGATGACGATGGTGACATACCGAATGAGTTCAGGCACTGTCCGCAAGCAGGTGGGGAAGCCTGCGGGGTGGGGGGCGGCCCAAGAAGCGTCAGTCCAGCTTTGGTCCTGGCTGCCCAGCGGAGGGCACGGCCCAGCGCAGCTCACTTGGTCTTGCCAAGGCCCCAGGCTGCCACATCCATGCTGCCACCTGCCTGCGTGGCCCTCCCGGCCACACTGATACCACTCGTTCCAGGTGCAGCCTCCAGGAGTCCATCAACCGGCCTCTACGACTGCTCCTGGATGAGCCCTCGGATGTCTCCTCCACCTCCCCTCAGCCCCCCAGGGCTCCCTGGTCCCAGGTCTGGGGAAAGTTCTGGAAGGGCTTCCCTCTGACAGTGGTTCTCAACCTTTCTCATGCAGCGACCTTTTCATACAGTTCCTCAGGGGGGGTGAGCCTCAACCATCAATTTTTTTGTTGCTGATACTTCATCACTGTCATTTTGCTACTGTTATGAATCGGACAACCCCTGTGAAAGGGTCATTTGACATACACACCCCCAGGTTGGGAAGGGCTGCTCTCTGGGCCGCGTCCTGGCTCTCCTACCTGGTTCACCCTCCTCTCTGCCACTTGAGGTCGATGTCTCCGCGGCTGGGCCCTGCCTCTCATCCATCGTCCCTCACCCAGCTACCTCCTTCTCCTCCCAGCTGTCTCCAAGAGAGGCTTGGTTGCCATGGTGACCCCAATCCAAGCATCTTCCGCCCACACCGACCCCACCCCACCCCTCCTCTCTGTTGGGAAAACCCAAAGTCTGAGCCTCCCTCCCCAGCCTTACGTGGAAACCTCACACGGAGGAAAGTCGACAAGCAGGCTAGTCCCTAACTGATCTCAGGGCGCATCGGGAAAGCGAGCATTGCATGGGCGGGAAGCCACCACTGAGGTGAGTTAGAGATGAAGTCCAAGTACATGACCCTGCTTTAAATATTACTCCCCCGAATCTCCCCCACAACCGACAGCTCTGCTGCTTTCAAGTGGACCCTCGGTTGATCTGTCTCCCTGGGGAAGCAGACATTCCTGTTACCTCCTCCCATCCAGCACCGCCCCCCTCTTGCCTTCCCCTGGTGCAGGTAATAGGTTGCCTCACCTGTGAGCTGAGGGACTTTACTGGGGTTGCCACCCACCTTGTGACGCCCGTAACTCCTGCATATGCATGTCTCATGGCTCCCTACAAATGTCCCGAGACAGTGAAGACTCGCTCTCCGCCTCCCCTCCCTCTTCTCCCCCTCCACGTGGACCACCAACAGGCGCTGAGGTGAGCAGGCTACCCCACGTGTGCCTGACCCCTTCATCCACTTTCTCTCCTCCCTCTGTGACTTGTCCATATCGGCATGTTAGAGGCTGGTGTCCTCCGACGACTCTCCAAGTCTCGGCGCACGGAAATCACCTGCCACCAGCCCTCAAATCCTCTTCATCCCACGGCCTCCACCCAGCCAAACCCCTGCCCCCTCCCCGCCCTCTGCCACACTGCCTGGCCCTCCAAGAGGTCACGGGCTCAGGTGCGGACCCCTTAGCCCCACACGGAATCTCCCGTGAGCCCCCCAAGGGTCATTCCAATTCCTCCTCCTCCAAGCCTAGCCCAGGCCTCCGCCTGCCGGAAACCCTCTCAACTCCCAGCGGAAGGCGTGGTACAGACTGTGAGCAGATCCCTGGATTCCCGTGTCCTCCTGGCTTCACCTCATGCTACTCACGACGCTCCCCCCCCCTCCCCCAAGCCTGAAAACCCCTTCCTGAAGATGTTAGCTGGAGCTCAGCTTGGGCCCCTTGGGGTCACAGCCTACTCCTCGGACTTCCCTGACGCAATCCTTGGGCCATGACCGTGAGCACACACTATGACAATGTCCAGCCTGGGAGGCCCCCCGGTCCTGCTGGTGTGCTGCCCCCGCTGGGTGTCCCAGTGTCCAGGCCCTTACCTGAGCTCTCGCGTCCCAGCAGGCACTCCTTGAATATCTCCTGAACCCAGCACTGCAATTCCGGGTCACCCTCCACGGCCGCGTCGTTCGGGTAGTAGTAGGTGATGATCTCCGTCACATACCTGAGCGGGGGATGGGGGTGGGGTGGGGGGGGAACCTCAGTGTGGACGCTCTCTCAGCCTTCCCCAGCCTGGATGCACCCCCCCACACACCCCCACTGGGATGCCCTGGGCTTGCTCAGGGTGGGTGCGCAGGCCTTTGGGACAGAGGTGAAGAGAATGACGGCCTGGCCGGGCCAGAAGGTACATAAAGCCTTCCCCATATAAGGATGAAGGGGAGCATGGAGGCTACTGGAGGTGGGCTGGGGGCCCAGCAAGCTTCCTGAGCTATCCCAGAGCTAGGGAGTGCGTGCACAGTCACAAAAGACCCCAGACCTGCCCCTAAGGCCACATCCCCAATGGTACCCACCCAAGCACAGGTCCTTTCAAGTTCCTCCCAACCCTGGGTTAACTTCCTGGTTAAACACCCTGCCTGCTGTGCACTGTGCCCCCCCCCTCCCCTCCGACTTGCCTCTCCAGGGCATCCCACACAGCCAGACAGTCGTCACGGTAGTAATACTGGGGCAGGTCCTGGACGCCACGCTCCACAAAGTCATTGGGGAGGTAGAGGCCTTCATAGGTGATCTCTGACAGGGCTCGAACCATCAACTCAGCGAAGCCCTCCAGGCCCAGGGACGTGCCCTGTGCAGGGGGACACAGATCCTGGGGCAAATCCTCCTCTCCAGGGGACCCGACAACCTCAGATTCCCCCCACCCCACCCCATGCTCAGAGCCAAGTGAGTGTTCCTGTACCCCCGGTGTGTCCCCTTATCCCAGTCTCCAGGAGACCGAGCCCTCCACCCTCGCCCACCCCAGGCTCCATCTCTGGGCCTTTTGGACCGAGCCCCCATCCTAACCACTCGCCTCCCTTCACCCCACCACAGGCAGGCTCTAAAGGCAAATGGGAAGTCCTGCTTGGAGTCTCACTACCAACAAAGAGCAGAAAGAACTCGCAGGTCTTGCTGGGGCGAGAAGAGAGACCTTACCCTGGCAGAGAGGCCCCCCTCATTAAGGAGGATGGCCCGCCCAATGCTGTTGATCTGGATGGTGAATCGGGTGTGGGGGACAAGGAGCTGTGGGGAGAAAGAGGGGGGAGGCACGGATAATGAGGGCATCCTGAAGTTGCCCCCCAAAAGACACTTAGCAATTTGGTGTCTGCAGCACCAGCTTCTGTCACATCAGAAAAAACCTTCAGTAAGCCCCCGCTGTGGGACCCTGATGAGCTCCTCAGGTGCCTCTCTCTGCTGGGCCAGCCAGGGGGCTTCCCACGGCTGCCAGTGCCCCCCCCACACACACACACCCGTACCTTATAGAGCGGGTGGCACATGGGGAGCTGCCGGATCATGGCCAGGCCGAAGGCCTCCGCCATGAGGTGGGTCTCCAGCAGGTGGGAGATGGCCTCGTGGCTGAAGAACTCGGCGTTGCGCACCCACGTCTTGGCCAGCAGCCAGTCCCACTCAGAGTCACTGGGCAGGAAGATGGGGCAATCAGGCCCAGGAGTCTGGCTGAGCTGGGGGTGGGGAAGAAGGGGGGACGGGGGGGTGGGTAACAGGCCCAGTGGAGATCCACACACAGGGCCAGCCGCTGCTGGAGGGGGCAGAGGGGAGTCTGTGGAGCGCATCGCCTCCCCCTGCCCGTCTGTCCTCTGAGCACCCCGTGGCCTTTCTGTCCTCACACAGTCAGTCACTCTGCCTGGAACACCTTCCACGACCTGTTCCCGCTCCTGCGCGGCCCAGCTCCCAAACTGCCTCAGTGAGAAGCCTTTCCGACCTGCCCCCAAAGCCCCCACCCAGAGGTGCAGGGGGCACGCTGCACAACTTACCCGCCAGGAGCCTTGGGACCTTGACTGCTCCCTCTCCCCCACCCCCCACCCTCGGGGGTGACCTTGGTCTTATTCTGCCTTTTCAGCCCCTTGGGCTCCCTCCCCTTCCAGACCAGTCTCCCAAGGTGGCCACTAAGGCAGATGAGTTCTGTGTTCCTAACACAAACCTCCCAGGGGCTGACGGACCACAGGGAGGGAAGGATGAAGGCACGGAGCCAGGCTGCCACCACCAAGCACATCCACACCTGGTCACTTCTACACCTGTATCCCCAGAGGCTGCTCAGGGCCCCCCCAGCCACACCCTAGGACACCCAGACACTTACCCCACGGCTTGCCGGGGGCTAGCCACCTGGGGACACGTGGCTTCCACGCAGGAGCCCGCATGGAGAGTGGCCGGGTCGTACCGCCTGTCCCCTCCATCCCTCACCCAACAGGTAACAGACACGCAGAAACACGCAGATAATCTTCAGCCCAGCCATGCATACTCCCTGCCTGGGGCGCACACGCAGGCACACACACACGTGTCCCATGCAAGGACACACAGGTACCCAGGCCCCGCTCGGATGCACATGCCCAGAGGCCCCTGAGCAGCCCGCCCCTAGGCACCTGGATGGCAATGGGCATCACTCTGCATTCAGGGTCCAGGTAGAGCAGGCAGAGGGGTGCGCACTGGTGCTGCTTCTGACCGCTGAGCTCCACCGTGGGGATGCCCTCCAGGATGCGGTAGTCTGCCAGGTAAATGTTCCCCCTCTGGAAGGGAGGCGTCATGGGCAGGCAGAGAGGCACCCACACCGAGCTCCCGTGAGCCGCCCACCACGAGGGGAGGGGGAGGGGAAGGCCCCTCTGCAGGGCGGGAGAAAGGACTGCCAAAGAGTAAGGCAGGGGTGGGGGAAGGAGAGACTCACTTCCAGCTCAGCCTGCAGGCACGTGCCTTCTGCCAGGAATGGCGCCACCATGTCGTCTGTGACGGGGAACTTGTCTGGGATCCGTGTGCAGCGCCGGATCACGGTCGGGTTGATGCCATTAAGGTACTGGTACCCGAAAAAGCTGTCCTCTGCCCAGTGTTCGGCTACGTACTCTGGAGGGGCGGCGCGGACGGGTCATAACCCGAGAGACAAGGACCAGAGGCCCAGGGCCGGGGGACCCAAGGGGCGCCCAAAAGGCCTCTGGGCATGGTCTCCCCCAACCTTCCCTGGCGCAGCCTCCAGGTGGCCGCCAGAGGGCGCGTCCACCTGGTTCGCCGAAGCCCCAGGTGACCCCACCTGTCCCGCCACCGCGCCGCCGCCGCCCTCCCGCCAGGGACCACCTGTCCCCCGCCAGGCTCGACGCGGAAGGCTCCGCCCCCTACCCGAGATGACAGTCTTGTGGTCAGGGAAAATTTTCTTAATGTCCTTCAGTTTCTTCCAGGAATGTTTGCAGTCCACCAGGCCGCGCACCTTGAATGAGAGAGCCCTAGGATTGGGGGAGGGAGGGGCCTGTCAGAGGCTGCCTGGCGCCCGCGGGACCCTTGGCCGAGCTCCCCCCGCCCCTTTCGACGGCGCCTGAGTCTCAGGGTCTCGGTCTGCGTCTCGGGGTCTCGGGGTCTCCAGTCGCCTGGCTGGCTGGGTCTGCAGGTTCCTGGGTCCCCCACCTTGCACCCCTGGTTCTTTTCAGCCCCCCCACCCCCGGACCTTCTGGGGCCGGGGCGGTGCGCACGGGGCCGCTGCAGGGGCGCGGACTCACTTGGGGCCCAGGCGGAAGAAGAAGGAGGCCGTCTTGATGAAGGAGAAGCGCAGGTTGGAGTTGAGGAACTTGGTGGCCTTGATGTTGATGAGGATGGGGAAGCCCGGGATGTAGCCGTCCCACCTGCGGGGAAGGAGACCAGGCTGGGCCCCGGCGAAGGGGCCGGAGCCTGGGCGCCCAGGGCGCACGGGAGAAGCCCCAGGGGCAGCCTGGGGCGCACGCGGGGTGGGGGGCTTACTCGGGCCGGTTGGGGTTGCGGTGGCGCCGCACGGGCGGGCGGTAACTGGGGATGTGCACGTAGTTGGGCAGGCCGGGAACGAAGACCCTCCAGCTGCGAAGAGAAGCACGGTCTGCGGGGCCTGCGCCCCAGCCCGAGCGCCCAGGGCGCGCTCCCCGCACCCATCCACGCCCCTCCTCCTCTCCCCCTCACTGGTAGAACTCCTGCTTGGCCCTGATCTCCTCCTTCCGGTGGGCGAGGAGAATGGGCAGCGTGTCCTCCGCGGGGGTCTTTCCTGGGGTGAGACAGGCAAAAGGCAGCTTTAAGTCTGGGTCCCATCCCCACCCCCTTGCCTGCCCCGCCTCCGCCCTCCCATCCAGATCCGGGCCGGGAGGGTTCCCCCCAAACTAAAAACAACTCATCGCAAAGCCCTTCTAGTTCCCACGTTTGGGCTAGAGGTGGTGAATGAGCTACGAGGGTGGGGGACACAGGCGGCAGGATTCGAACCATCGGCCATGCGCGTCTGAGAGCGCTCAAGGAAACCGCCCCAGGGGACTCAAGCTGAGGGAATCCAGAGCTCTGTTTTTCTCCCATGGGGTGGCTGGGGCAGAGTTCACAGCCCAAGGCGGATCTCTATGTCACCAAGGCTCCCCTTGGCCGACCCGCGGTCACCGAAGAAACCACACGACGTCCATGGAGGAGTTTGGCGCCTGGCAAGGCCAGCCCTGGTGCGGAGCCCAAGGGGGCCCACAGGGCTGTCTGTGGTCTCGCGCTTAGCGCGTATTTGGGGTTTCCCAGGGTCTGGGGCACGACATTGTGCCACCCTGTGAATTGAACTTCATCAATCCCTTTAAGGAGGCCAGGGGTGCTGTGGGTGAGGTGTTTGACTGTTGACTGCAAGGTGGGTTGGTGGATCGAAACCCTAAGCCACTTCCTTTGGAGAAAGGTGAGGCTGGTGGCATCTCTGAAAGTACCCTCTCAGAAAGCCTCTCTCTAGCACTATGGGAAATTCCTTTTAAGCATCCCCTCATGGGACCCTCACATCCAGCTCTGGTCAACTCCGTTTCACAGAGGAGGAAAGGCATGCTTACAGTGTCCCAGGCCCTGCCCTGCCCACATGTCCCTTCTTGGTCACCCCTTCCTCATCCTCACCTCTGCCTCAGCCAATGTGCTGTGGGTGAGTGAGGCCCCCTGGGGGTTGTGCAAAGCCCAAACCCATCTTGGTTTCATCCCCAGGGCGGGAGTCTCACTCCTGGAAGGGCCCAGTGAGTGACTCAAGTCTCCCTGCCCTGGTGTTGCAGGGTGACTACCCCACCCAGCCCCATTCCTGCCTGGCCACCCAGCGTCATCCTGCTGGTCCTGGCGTCCATGGCCTCAGACCAGACACTGTGAGAGGAGACGCTCCTCTCCTAGTGACCCTTGGTCTTCCAGCCCCACCCTGACCCAGGTCTGCTTCCTTCTGCCCCTGGCCTCTCCCTTTCCCAGCCCGGGCCTGGGACTCCTTCCTGAGCAGGCTGGAGTCACAGGGCGGTGACACCTGGGAGGAGTGCTTAGATGCAGGGACATGGGTACCAGGGCTCCTGGGTCCGCCTCTCACTCACCTCATGGTGAGACAGGGTGGTGGGGGAGTGGCCAAGCAAGGATGGGCCTCCAGTGAAAGACAGAGCCATGTAGAACCACACCGTGGAAAGGTGACCCAAGTCCCCCGTGGGGAAAGCTGCCCAGAAACCCAGGCCCTGTCCCTCTTCCACAGGAGCCCTTGGGAGCCCACCACAGCAAAGCCAAGCTAACCGTCTGTGTCAGGGACAGGACACCCTAGGGGACTGGGATGGAGGGATTCCTTTTGGAGGGTGAGACCGGAGCCCCCCAGAGGTGGTGCGTCACGAGATGGTCTGCTAGCCACAAGGTCAGGGGTTCAAACCTGCCGGGTACTCGGTGGAGAGAAAGAGGAAGCTGAGTGCTGAAGGAGCGGTTCCCTCCATCTCAGCTGGTCATTTGCTTTGGTCTGGTTTGGGAGTCAGGGGGGTCCTGGGAGGCGCAATGGTGACCTTACTGGCTGCTAATCGAAAGGCTGGCTGTTCAAGACCACCCAAAGGAACCCGGAAGTGCAACCTGACAATTCGCTTCCATAGCACAGACACCACTGAACGCCTGCGTGGAGCACAACTTTTACTGTGACACCATCACTTGACATCAACTCAGGGACACCTGGGCTCAGAGTACGCCCGGGCAGAGATAGAAGGTGTCCAAGTCACGAGGAATGCTTCTGGAAGAGTCAAGCATCCCTTCCATCTAAAATATGCTCAAAGAGAAAGTCAGGGCATCCCGAGGACGTCCAAGGCCCCTCCTAGAACATCGAGGGGAACTGGTGAAATAACAGGCCTTCCTGAGATGGGGTTTTCTACTCCCGTCTCCCAGTGACCGGCTCGGAAAGCTGCAGGGGCAGCTCTCCCCTGCCCTGTAGGCTCGCTGTGCATCAGAAAGATGGGCACCCCAGAAGATGAACAGGGCCTCTGGGGGAGTCACAGGGTCCTGCTGGAGTAACAGGGCATTTTATCAGTCTTGCACCTAGAGGAAACGAGAGACCCTAAGAGTGGCCAGGCAGGGGACCCTGTAGGCATCTGGTGGAGCAGGAGTATATAAGCAAGAACGTATTCCTGACCCCTGTCAAGCAAAAACGTATTCCTGACCCCTGTCCAGCCAGTCGCTGGGGTCCCAAGAGCAACCCTGAACCTCCTGTGTCCCTGCTTCTGCAGTTTCCAAGTCCCAGAGTTGGTGTAAGAGTGGCAGGACTTCTGGAAACCCCTGGTGGCTGTCACGGGGATAGCCAGGTGGGTTGGCCAGGCAGGTGATCCAGGCCTTTCTCCCTTGTGTCTGGCTGGGGGAGGGGGTGTTCACCCCAGAAGATGGCGGCTGGGACGGCGAAGCTCTAACAGCACCGAGGGGGTGAGGGCTCACCTGTGGCCTCCCGGAGCGCCAAGGTCTCGTAGCCATCCATCCACTGGTAGGCAGGGAAGTGAAAGATGCGGCCGTTGGGGGTGCAGATCTGCACATAATTGCAGTACCAGGAGTTCTTGGGGAAGAAGGAGCGCTCCTTGTACAGGCGGATGAGAATGAGCTCGCCCAGGTCCTGCTGGCACTGCACCGTGTACTCGTCCACCTGGGCAGGGCACAGGGGAGGCTGAGAGAACTGGACTTTACCTTGGCTCTGTGGGCACCCACTAGCCTGGCCCCTCACCCAGGTGGCTGACGCTCCTCTCCAGGGACTGGAGAGGTAGGACTTTGAGAAGATGACTTCTGGCCCCTCCAGCCTGGATGTCCCCAGCTGAGCTCATCCACCCAGGGTTGGGTAGGACCCCAGGTCCCTCTCTCCTCTCCTTCCCCTGCCCCCACCCCCCGCCCCGCTCCTCAGTCACTGAGGCAGGCCTGTCTGAAGGGATACAGGTGAGTTTCAAAGCCTCCCGAATGTTCTGGACTCTTCAACTCGGGAGAGGTGATACAGCCAGTCCCATTTTTTTTTGGGGGGGGGCATCACTGCTCTCTGGTGGTGGAAGTAGGAGGCCCAGCCCCACTGCTGGAATTGAACCTCCGTCCCAGTGGGCCGCAGTCCCGCGCACAACCACTACGCCACCGGGGCTCAGCCCTAGCCAGCCCCATTTACCCATAATGATGTCCAGCCCCAGAAGAGGCCTCCGGTGGCCAGAATGAGAGATTCTGAGATCACACAGCCCAGCAGGGGCCTGGGCCTGGCTGCAGATCAGGACTAAGAGGCCAGCCAAGGATGCCTCCCATCCCAGGGCAGACTGGTCCCCACTGGCCAGGCTGGTCTAATGCCATTGTAAGTCATAGAGAATCCAATGCAAATGTAAGCCACTTGTGATGTAACTTAATTTAGCAAGAATCCCAGTGACAGAGAGAGAGAGATGGATGGGAGAGAGGCAGGAGGAGGGAGTGGGGTGAGAGGGTGTACAGGGAATGAGGGGGAAGGAGAGAAGGGTTAAGAAAGGAGGGGGAGGAGAGGTGAAGAATGGCTGAGAAGAGGTGAGAGAAGGGGAGCCACAGATGATGAAGATGCCTTCCCCCCCTCCCCCCCAGTGGGAAGGGGCATAAGGAGCGAGATCTGGGGTAAGAGGTGTCCCCCTGGGCCTCAGCTGTGCCCAGGCCTTTCCAGTGTCTCCTGGTCTTGATCTGGTCCTCCAGCTCTCTGCCTCCCCACCACCACCACCACACACACACACACACACACACACACACACACACACACACACTCACCGCCCCAGTTGCAAAGTCTCTTCCAAAGTGGTTCAGCTGCTGCTTGTGGCTCTCTCCCTCAGTCCCCACGATGATCAGCGAGATGGAGTCCAGTGTTCCCGACATGAGGTCACTGCCCGTGGCCACCTTGACCTTGTAGGTGGCCATGGCTATTCTTCAGGATGCAGCGTGGGGCTGAATCCCGGACACTGTTGGGGAGCCACACTGGGGACCAAGCCAGGCCAGACTCAGAGGAGCAGACAGGGCCAGCCTCCCGAGTGGGGTGGCCGGTGGCAGCCTACAGCCAGGGGAAGGTGCTGCGGGCTGGCTTTGAGCAGAGACCAGCAGGCAGGCAGGCGGGGGCAGGGCGGGGCCAGTTGTGGTGGAGTGAGCCCAGTCGGGGTTCCAGGGCCTCTGGGAGCAGGCAGGGAGGGTACAGCGTGCCTTTAGCGTGCTGGGCCAGCCTCTGAGAGGGCGGAGAGCGATGCCTGGATGAAGGTGTCTTCAGGGTGGGGAAGCCAGTCCATCCTGAGCCAGGGCCCCAGGGAAGTTGGGGGAGGGGACTGGGCGGGGCCTCAGATCTTTATCAGCCTAATAAGCTCTTTCTTCCTGCCCACCCCTGTTGGCTATACCTCTGGCAGCCCAGCTAAACGGGGCCACAGGCTAGGGGTGACCTGCATTGGTTCCAGGAGCCCCAGTGGGTGGGGGTTGGGGGAGGGGTGGCACAAACTTGCTGTCCGGCTGGCCTGTGCCTGGCCACCCCACTTTGGGAAGCCAGGCGCATAGTGGCTTTAGCAAAAGGCTGGTATGTCTCTCTGCCCCAGGGCCCAGAGTCTGTGAGTGGGAGGGAAGTCGGGATAGCACCTCCGGCCTAGAGACCATAAGAAAACAAACAAACAAACAGACTCCCTGTCACTCAGTCCACTCCGAGTGACCCCCAGGGCACAAGGTACGACTGCCCCTCTCTTTATGGGAATAGAAAGCCTTGTCTTCTCCCCTCAGGAGGGTTAGTGGTTTTGAACTGCTGACCTTACGATTGACAGTCCAGCACACACCAGCTGGGCCCCCAGGGCGCCTTAAAGTCGGCGTAAATGCTCGGAAACTTGGGAGATGATCTAGGAAAGGAAGGGGAAGAATCTGCTGCTTCTTGTAGGAACTTCTTCCCCCAGCCCCAGCTAAGGGAGCTTGGGACCCCAGACAAGATCAGAAAACAAAAACAAGATCAGAAAAAAGAAAAAAAATGCTGAAATGGCCAGTGTTTGTGTGGGTTTTTTTTTTTCTTCTTTTGGCCTCACTGCCCTCAGGTGGTGGGAGTAGGAGGCCCAGCCTTGCTGCTGGAATTGAACCTCCAACCCAGTGGGCCGCAGTCCCGTGCACAACCACTGCGCCACCGGGGCTCAGCCCAGCCAGTGTATACTATAGATATGGACCACGTTAAAAAAGAATGGACATGGCTGAGCCCCGGTGCCGTAGTGGTTGTGTACGGGACTGCGGCCCGCTGGGATGGAGGTTCAATTCCAGCTCCACGGAGCGAAGGCTGGACCTCCTACTCCCACCACCTGAGGGCAGTGATGCCTAAAAAAAAAAAAATGGACAGATAAGGTGTGGTTTGTTTGTACAATAGAATTCTACACGGCGATTTTGTGAAATGCAAGCTTGCCCGCGGGCAAAGCGCACAGAGAGTCAGTGGTGTGAGGGAAGCCAGCCCCCAGAGACCTCATGCTTCCTGACTCCATTCACACAGGGCGGGGAGGGGGGGTGCAAGGGGTAGAAGCCGGGGTGAGCAGGATGGAGCCGGAAAGGTGGAGAGCTTGTGCTGCTGTGTGCGGGCAGTGGGGCCGGTCTGTCTCACAGCTAGCTCCCTTCGAAGCTCAAGGGGAGCTGTCTCAGAGTTTCCTAGCTGACATCCTTAGGAGGACAAACAGCATAGCTGGGGGGTTGAACCCTGGTCTTAGAGTTGGCTGTCAAGCACTGTGGTGGTACAGGGAGCACATTATACGTCGATCAAGGTCGTCCTTCATTTTCATGAAATACACCCAAGCCCCAAGTGGGGGAAAGGGAGACGTTTACGAAGAGGACGTACGGTGAAGTTAGACGCCCGTTGGGCTCCCCTGGAAGTATATTTACTGGCAAACAGACCAGCCACGCGGCCACCCGTTCCTTCCTTCCACACATGCTTCCTGGGTGGGCACAGGGTACCAGGCCCCGTGTTTAGACACTGCAAATATAAAGATGGCATATAAAGCATGCAGGGAGCTTAGCAGGGAGGCAAGAGCAGGAATAGGAAGCAACAGATACGGGGAGTTTGGGAAATAAACCTGGAGTGGGTTGGGGAGAAGGGAGCAAGCTTCTGAGAGAAACCCAAAGCTGGAGGACCCAGGGGCATCCTGGGGGGTGGGGGGGGGGCTCCCGCTGTGTGGAAGGTGGTGCTGGGACAAGACAGGGAGCAGGGAGGGGTGTGGCAGGCCAGAGCTGGACTCAGCAGAGCGCTTTTGGGACCCAGGGAGAGTGAGGAGAGAGTCCCATGGTCCTGTCCCCTAGTGTTGGACCTGCCCTCCTTCCTCCCTCCACCCAGGGGCAAACACCTGCCAAGCAGGAAGCACCAAACCAAGTGTCCTCCCTGGTGGCACCGTGGAGGGAAGGTCACAGTGCCTCAGGCCCCATGAGGGCCGAAGGAAGATTGCAGTAGGCTCCAGCAGGGATGGAGTGATGAACGGGGACCAGAGGATGATTGGGAAATAGGGGGGATGGATGGAGTGAGGGGGTCAATGGATCTTCTCAGGACTCAAGTCTGCTCAAAGCCGCTGGGGATAAAACCTGGCAGTGGCTCCTCGCTGTCTGGGGAATAAAGATATTGCCCACCCTCGCCATGGACGTAATACCCCAGTGGCCTCCCCCACCACCACGTCTCCCCCTGGCTCTCTTCTGCCTGTCATTCATTCATCGCTGGACACTGAGTCCATGAGCCCCCACCTCATGGTGGACACTGGAGATGATCACGTACCCATTGCAAACCCCTGTCCTCATGGAGTTTACAGTCTAGTGAGTAACACAGGCCATCTTACCTTGGAGTCATGCCACGAAGAAACAAGGGACTCTGTGATGCTAAGCAGGGAGGAGTGTGGGATGCACGGGGAGGACTGTGGGGTACACGGGGAGGGCTGTGAGATGCATGGGAAGGACAATGAGATGCATGGGAGGACTGTGGGATGCATAGGGAGGATGGTGGGATGCATGGGGAGTCAACTTAGCCACAGAATGGCCAGGGAAGGGCTCCTGGAGAAGGGGTCTCTGGCACACACCCGTTTAAGAAGTGAGGTGAGCATCTTCCCCCCCACAGAACCTCGGCAGTCACTATTCCGACACCACCTTTCAGACCTGGTGAACCCCTTCTCTTCCTTCAGATTGAGCCCCCCAAAGCTGCTTTCCCAAAGACAAGCACATTCACTTACTAGCTCTGGGTTGCCTGTCTCAGACCGCCCCCCCCCCCCACCGAGGAGACTGCCCCTGGTTTCTTTTTTCTCCCCCTCCTCCCCCCCCACGACCCCAGCTTGGCACAGCACCTGGCACATAGCTCCTATCGGCAGCTGCTGGGTTGGGGATGATGTTATCAGATTAGAATGGGGGGGCAGACTGGGGAGGAGGGTGAGAGTGGGGTCAGGGAGGGATGTGGAGGCGGATGTTGGGTTAAGGAGAAGGCAGGAGGAGTGAGGAAAAGGTTCAGGACAAGAGTCAAACCTACACCCAGATGATGGGCAGGGCCAGGCCTCCTGCCAGGGCACAGTCCGGTCCTGAGTCACCAGGCTGGGCAAGCCCACCCTCCTGGGCGCTGCTCTCTGGGAATGCCCAGAGCCTGAAGCATCTCTGCAGATGCAAATTCCATGCACCCTCCCCCTAGGACTGCCCCCACAGGACTGCCAAGTCACCGGTTGGGGGAAACTCCACCCCCAGGTCATTCTGGGACTCAGGGTCCGGGGGAAGCTGTGTGAGATCCCCACCCTCGAGCTCTCTTCTTTTTCTTGTTCTTTTTTTCCCCCCAATGATTTTATTGAAGGGCTGAGCCCCGGTGGCGTCGTGGTTGTGCGCGGGACTGCGGCCCACTGGGACGGAGGTTCGATTCCAGCTCCACGGAACAAAGGCTGGGCCTCCTACTCCCACCACCTGAGGGCAGTGATGCCCCCCCCTCAAAAAAAAAAAAGCAAGCAAAACAAAAAAAACAAACAAAAAATGATTTTATTGGGGGCTCTTACAGCTCTTATAACATTGAATACATCACCCTTATCAAGCACACCTGTACGCATGTTGCCATATTCATTTCCAAATATTTTCTACTTGAGCCCTTGGTTTAAGCTCCTCTCCCCCCCCCCTTTTTTTTTAAATAAATCATTCGATTGAGGGCTCTTTTCTTTTTCATGGTTATTATTGTTTAGGCAGTAGTCGATATATTGGATTTTTCCATTCAATAATGCAGACACACTCTGGTTTAGGACAGGGGCCGCACTCCCCTCCGGGTACCAGTGCCCTCCGCTCCCTCCCGGTTCTCGGCACCCGCCCCGTCTCCCTCTCTCCTCCTCCTCCTCCTCTTCCGCCTGCCCTCCTGTCTTCTGAGTCTTAGCTTGGGCGTCCGCTACCCTGTTGGTCTCCTGCGGTCGGTCTATGGGTAGATCATCTAGATAGATTATCTAGCTCATCCGTCAAAGCAGGAGTTCACACACAGGAGGGACAGCCTGCTCCCCAAGGAGCTTCACAGGCAGGGGCCTGGGAGGCATCTTGGATACAGTCTTGTCAGTCACAGTCTGGTCAATCCTGAGATTGCGTGGGATGATGGAAATGAGGCACTTACGCGCCCCCCCTGCAAGGTCATTGGGCATCTTGCTAATAATCCAACTAAGGGACAGCAGACACCATGGGGGGGGGGGCTTCAAGAAAAGCCATCCTGAAGGTGGAAAAAGGGAATCTCGCCCGCCCTTCCAAGACAGCTTTCTTGTCCGGCTGAAAGTAGGTCCCCAGGAAGGGCCCGGTTCAAGCTTGAAGGATGTCTAAGGGCAGAGTCTCTTGGCCTGAGGCGGGGGGGGGGGGGGGAGGGCGCGAAGGGTGGAACCCCAGTCTTTGATATCATTTTGAATTTTGTTCTGCATTTCCCCTGTCCTTCCCCCCCACCCCTCTGTCCCTATCAGCACTGCAGGGGGAGGCGGCACCAGCGACCTCTCCTGGTCACTGGTCCCTGCACATCAGTGGCTGTGGGGGACGCGAGCCTTTGACCTTGTTCTCCGCATTAGAAGACGGGTGAGGGGAGCCCAGGGTAGGGTGATAAGGAGAAGCTTAGACCCCCACAAAGCGGCCTCTCGTTGTCACTCCCAGTCCACAGGTCTCCCCTCTTCCATCACGCACAGACGCACACACACACACACCCTGCCAAACAAGAGGATGGGCTCTGGGCTTGAGTGGAGAAATGCAGAGGGCGGTTGGGGGCGGGGTGGGGGGCGGCAGGAAGTGGTGGGGACTGGATGTTGGGCGCTGGGGCCGGGTGAGGGGTGAGGAACGTGGACGTGGACGCCATCAGACAGGAGGCTCTCCCGGGCACTCCCAAACGTGGGGACATGACTCCCAGAGAGGCGCTCAGTTGGGCTGAAGAACTGGTTCCTCTGGGCCAGGGGTGGGACCTGGAAAGCCGGCGAGGCCTCTGGCAGGGCTTTGAGCTCAGCTGCACGGCGGCCACCCACACGGGAGGCCGAGTCCTCGTGACTGGGGCCTTTCCACTGCCTCGCCCCCACCCCATGCCCGGCCTGACAGGAACAGCCCTCGGGCCCCACCCAGTCCTCAGGACGCAGAGGGAAGGAGAGAAACAAAATCAAATCAGGTCACTCCGCAAGGCAGTGCATGACGGGCCTTCTGTCCTCCCGACTGTCACCCCATCCCAGCAACTCTCTGCCCTCCTGTCTGTTGCTTGACCCTGAGGGGCCCTTGCTTGGCCCTTCTGATGACGTCTTTATCTCCCACTGCTGCCTCCCAACAGCGATACCACGAAAGTCGGTGGCTTTCGGGAACAGAGATGCATTTCCCCACGGCTCCCAGATTCAGCACGTGGAGAAGGCTGCGCTGTCTGGTCTTCTCTTCCTCTGTCGCTCTCCCCTTCTCTCCCCCAGTTCCTTGGAGATCTCTCTCTGTGAGACAACAAGCTCCACCCCGCCTTCCCGCCTTCCCTCTGGCCGTGGTGCCGAATCCAACAGGCGCTGTCTCAAAAGGGATTGGTTTCAAGCACACCCCAGGCTGAGAGAGGGCCTCAGGGATGGACAGTGCACAGAAAGCCTCTTCCCCCAAAGAGATGACACTCCCGGGGAGAGGCTCGGGATTCTGCCGTGCACTGGGGGTCTTGGAGACGGCCTTTTCGATCAATCGATCGTGGGCTTGTAAATCCCGTGCCCAAAGAGTGGGTGGGACGCGGCAGATAAGGAACTTGTCCCACCCAAGGGATGGAACGGCTTCCACCTGCGCTGGGAGACACCGCGGTGGCCGTGGCGTCGTCACAAGGTGCACGGAACTCTCCCGAGGGGGCTGGTCAGGTTGGTCACGGGGAGAGGCGGAGAGGCGTCGGTCGCGGGAAAGGGCACCCCTCGCTGCTCCAAGAAGGAAGAGCCGGCCCTGGAGTGTATCCGTTGGACTGAGAGTTCCTGGACTGAGCGCCTCTGAGGAGGAGGACACGGAGAGCTGCCGTGCCGGTGATGTCGCATGAGGCAGCAAGGGGCAGTGGTGGAGAAACGGGCACAGAGGACGAGCGGGCTGGCACATGATGGCGCAGGGGGCTTCCCAGGCTGCAGAGTGAGGGGGCTGGAGTGGGTGTGCCAACCTAGGGCTTGAGAAAGCTGAGTGCCTTCTGCAGAGGCCGAGCAGCGTGCCTCCAGGCACGTGCTGGCATAGTGGCCTAGCAGAGGTCAGACCAAAGGGGCTGAGGAGCAGAGAGAAGTTTACTCAGGGGACTGGCTGCAAAGAGGCTGCTCTGATTGAAGAACTGTATCCTAAGTCATTCCCGAGCCTGACTTTTAGCCGGTGACTTCTCAAATAAACCCTTTAAGGATGAGTCATCTTTGTGTGAGTCGGCCATGGCAACGAAGTACTGAACCCCACAGAGGATTAGGGTGCCGTGAGGGGCCAGCTGGAGTCAGCCTGGATAAAAGGGGTGCAGAGAGGAGATACGCCTGACCCCATCTCAGAGACATCAGTCTTGCCTTATGGATTCTGGTTCTCCTTCCCCCGTATGGCCTTTAAAGAGGTCAGATGGCTCACTAGCGCTATCTGACATGCACTTGCGGGGAGAGGCAATTCCACCCATCCCTCCTTCCCCCAAGCACTTCCCAGAGCGCCAGGTCTCCACTCACGTCTCCTCCTCGCCCGCACCCCACGCCCCAACCCATGCTAGCACGGCGTGGATCTCTCCCCCACCGCACTGCACACCCTCTGATGGGGTCTGTTCGTCCCCGTCCCCATCTCTCACCCGCCTCCCCCCCCCGAGAAGCGAGTGGAGGCAGGAAGCACCCCTGGTGAGGCAGCAGCGGTTTCCCGGCAGCCAGAGCAGTGTCAGGGATGCAGGAAGCACACCGGTGGGGACTTTCCAGATCTTTCCATCCCTCCCCTGTCTGTGACAAATTCAGGCCACAGAGGCTGAGGGACGTGCCCCAGGGCCAGCAGAGGCTGGTGGCTGAGCTGAGGAAGAGGGTGGCATGTCCCTGGCTGTACCTCAGGCAGGGGAAGCTGGCTGTCCGACAGTCGTTGACATGACACCCCGCCACGTCCACCATTGGAGAGGACAGGACGTGTCTGTCTCTCCTTCTAAGGTGGAAAGCAAATTCCAGCGCTTGTCCCTCACCCTTCTCTCTTCAGTTCAGGGGAATTTTTAAGACGGGCATGTCTTCCGATGCCAGCTCTGGTGCGGCCAAGGGGTGATCTTCCTCCCCCGGCTGCAGGCTGCCTGAAGGACCAGGCATGCTTCGAACACGTGGTGACTGGATTCGCACGATCAAGGGTGAAGGAGCTCTACTGGCCACCAGGTGGCACCTCCTGGGGGCGGTGCTTCCAGGTGAGGTGAGTGGGCCGCCAGGTTGATGGAGGCCCCTTCCTCCTGCTCCCTCTGTCTCTGACAAAGGAGAGAGGGAGCCCCAAACCACAAGCACAAGAATGAAGAAAAACGTTCTAAAACGGATCGCGGGGACGATGGGACGCCTCTTCTTGACGTGCAGGGACGATCAAGCTGTGCGACGTGTGACCTGTGTGCCGATAAAATCCTGGAAAAGAAGCCAGAGAGAGGGTCAGGCACATTCGTCCCCTCTGCTGTCTTCAATCAGAGCGCTTCTGGAGTGCATCTAACCTGAAGTCGATAACTCCATGGCATCTCCCCAGATATTTTATTTTTAAGCCATTTCATCGGAGCCTCATGCCACTCTTATCACAATCAATCCGTTCCTCTAACGTATGCAAAGCGCATGTGTTGCCATCATCATTCGCAACTACCTGACAACTGATTAAAAACAAAAACAAGGGCTGAGTCCCGGTAGCGTAGTAGGTGTGCGTGGGACTGCGGTCCACTGGGTTGGAGATTCAAATCCAGCAGCAGCTCTCCAGGAGCAAGGCTGGGCCTCCTACTCCCACCACCAGAGGGCAGTGATTCCCCCCCCCAAAAAAAAACAGCCAAAAAACCCTCACTGCCATCAGGTGAATTCGGACACACGTTGGCTTATAGATCAGGGTGGAACGGCCCTGATGGGTTTCTGGGGTTTTTTTTGTTTTTGTTTTTTTTTTGTTTTTGTTTTTGGGGGGGCATCACTGCTCTCCGGTGGTGGGAGTAGGAGGCCCAGCCCCACTGCTGGAATTGAACCTCCGTCCCAGTGGGCCGCAGTCCTGCGCACAACCACTATGCCAGCGGGGCTCAGCCCCCCTGATGGGTTTCTGAATCTATAACTTTTTTATGAAAGCTAGGTCAGAAAGCATCCTTTTTCTCCTGCAGAGCATCTGGAGGTTTTGATCCGCTGACCTTGTGCTGGACATAACCCCGACAGCACCAGATTGTGGTTATTTAAACTACTCCAGCGTTCGATTTAAAGCCAGAGATTTAAAAGCCTCTTCCCTGGCCTCGAAGGAGAAAGACGAGGCGTTCTGTCTCCGGTACAGAGTTACAGTCTTGGAAAGCATGCACAGGGGCCATTCGACGCTGCCCGAGGGCGTCGCCGTCGATCAGAAGCGCCTTGATAGCCACGAGTCCCTGCCCCGACTCCTTTCTTCAGCAACTGGCAGTCACTTCCCAAGGCTTGCCTAAAGGTCAGCCGACATCCCGAGCAACACACAGTTCAGGGCCAACATGCCCCAGATAACATCTGTCCTCGTTCCTGCATTGGCTTTGGCTCTGAGTCACGAGGCCCTGATGAATAACAGAAAAGAGAACCAACACTGCCTGCTCATCAGCTCGATGATCACTGGTATTTTGAGCCTCCTGAGTATTCCCAGGCAGGAATGGAAGCCCTGGGGGTCTTGTGGTTGGGCAAGGTGGGCCGTTCAAAGCCACCGGCCTCTCCTAGGCACAACTCTGAGGCTTTCCATGAGAGACGTCGTCTCGGAAACCACGTCCTGTGGGGTCGCTGTCAGCCAGAAGCAATTCCGTGGCCCCGGGATCGGCTTCTGGTTTTAGGTATTTCCAGTGACTGGGAATGTCTTAGTCCTTGGACTTTGTTCAAGATTTAACCAGGCCTGGTGATTCAGGGGTTAAAGGGTTGGCTTGGAGCTACAGGCAGATCCAAAAGCACATCCCAGGGCAGGAAGGGAAAAGCCAGCCTCTGTCATCTCCAGTGCCCCAGGCTCCTCACACACACAGCTCAGGGTGAAGAAGCTGGGGTCAGATACAGTGGTTCTCAACTTGTGGGTCGTGACCCCTTGGTGTGTGTGTGTGTGTGTGTGTGTGTGTGTGTGTGTGTGTTAATGACCCTTTCACAGGCATCACCCAATTCAAAACAGCAGCAACATGACAGTGATGAAGTAACAGCAAAAGTAATGTCAAGGTTGGGGGGTCACCCCAGCATGAGGGACTGTGTGAAAGGGTGGCGGCATCAGGAAGGCGGAGAAACCCGAGGTGAGGAGGAAGAGCAGGGAAGTGCTTCGTCCTGGGTCTGTGAGACAACAGACGGACAGACGGGCAGACAGACAACCCCCCCTGGCTGCCATCAAGCTGATGCTGACACAGCACCCTGCAGGCAGGGTAGGCCTGCCCCTGCGCGGGCTGGATTCAGCCTGTTCTGGCGGTGGCACGGACTTGATAACGAATTGTTTGTTGCGGACGGTCAGCCATGGGTTAAAAGGGCACTTTTTAATCAGGATTCTCCTGAAGGTGTGGACAGCTGGGCAGCCGCCCCCTGTGGAAATCACAAACGTACATTCCTGACTCCCTTTGGGTCTTCATCTGGCGACAGTGCATGCTAAGGACCCAGAGTCATGTCCATTCCGTCCACAGGTGCAAAAAATCGATGGAATGATGCCTGCGGTGTTGATGTATCCATTTCCTCAAACTCGTTTTACTTAAACGCATGTTCATTATCTTTAATCATTGTACTGGAGGTTCATACAGCTTTCATCACAAGCCATACACCCACCCGCTGTGTCAAGCACGTCGATATATTGGCTGCCATCATCATTTTCAAAATATTTTCTTTCTACTTGAGCCTTGGTATCAGTTCCTCCCCCACCCTCCCTCCCTCATAAGCCCTTGATAATTTATAAATTATTATTATTACTATTTTGTCATGTCTTACACTGTCCAATGTCTCCCTTCACCTACTTTTCTGTTGTCCATCCCCCAGGGAGGGGGTTATATGTAGATCATTATAATCAGTCCCCCCTTCCTCCCTCACCTTCCCTTTCCCCTTCTCCTTCTGATATGGCTACTCTCATTATTGGTCCTGAGGGGTTTATCTGTCCTGGAGTCCCTGTTTCCAGTACTGGTCTGTACCTATGTATATGCTCCAGTCTAGCCGAATTTGTAAGGTAGAATGGGGATCATGATAATGGGGGGAGGCAGCATTTAAGAACTAGAGAAGGGGCTGAGCCCCGGTGGCGTAGTGGTTGTGCGCGGGACTGCGGCCCACTGGGATGGAGGTTCAATTCCAGCTCCACAGGAGCAAAGGCTGGGCCTCCTACTCTCACCACCAGAGAGCAGTGATGTCAAAAAAAAAAAAAAGAACTCCAGGAAAGTTGCATATTTCATTGTTGCTACTGTACCCTGACTGACTCATTTCCTCCCTGCGGCCCTTCTGTAAGAGGATGTTGCTTCACCTACAGATGGGCTTTGGGTCCCCAATCTGTACTCCGCCTCATCTATAATGATATCATTTTTAGTTCTTTGATGCCTGATACCGGATCCCTTCAACACCTCACCGTCACACAGGCTGGTGTGTGCTTCTTCCACGTGGGCTTTGTTGCTTCTGAGCTAGAAGCAACTTGTTTACCTTCAAGCTGCTTGTTTACCTTCAAGCCTTTTTTTTTTTTTTCCCTTCAAGCCTTTAAGACCCCAGATGCTATATCTTTTGAGAGCCGGGCACCATCAGCTTTCTTCACCACTTTTGCTTGTGCACCCATGTGTCTTCAGTGATCGTGTCAGAAAGGTCATGTAGTGTCAATTTAATGGAACAAAGTGTTCTTGCATTGAGGAAGTACCTGAATAGTCCAATGTTCTGCTGTCTTAATACTAACCCTTTAAGTGTGTGTGTATATATATATATATAGATCTCTTTCCCCACTATCATATATAAGTATATCCACCTTTGTACATGCCTGTATTTAGACCTCTATAAATGCCCCTTTACCCCCCAGTTCATTCCTCTGTTGCCTTTTCCTTTCTCTTGTCCCACTATCATGCTCAGCCTCGATTTGGGTTTTAGTAATTTCTCTCTGTTACATTACTCTTGATCAGTCCCTATCAGGCCTCTCACACCCCCCTTGTCATTGATTTTGAATCCCTTGTCCCTGGACACATTTTTATTGTTCTTGTTCACATATTGACTGTATGAAATAATGAACCGCTTTGGGGCACATTGGGTTTTATTATACTTAAACTGGTCGTTAGGGCCCTGAGCTGGGCGTTGAATTACTTGACTTTCCAAGGCTGCAGCTCTTTGCAGGAGGAGAGACTTCTTCCCCCACAGGACAGCTGGAGGGGTTGAGCCGCCGATCATGGCACCACAGTCCATAACCTCTGTGTCAGGCTCCTCTGTGCTTCACGCCGCCTCCGCCGCCGAGGGGGGAAGGACACGTCCGGCAAGGACGACCTGCGGTTTGAGCCACGGTGTACACATAGATCAGCACGGGGCTGCTTCTCTCAGACCCTGGCAGACCCGGCGTCTTGACTCCACGTTCCTAACCTCCAGGTCAGCGGTTTGACACCACCAGCTGCCCCTTGGGAGAGCGATGAGGCTTTCGACTCCCATAAAAAGTCACAGTCTTGGAAAATCACAGGGTCCGGGCTACCCTGTCCAATCGGCTCTCCGGGCAGGAAGGGGGGCTGGGGAGGTCCCCACGGCTGGGGCCACCCAGAGCCGGCGGCCGCGCGCCCCTCCCCATGAGACTCCGGGTGGGTTCCAGTTTCTCCTGACATGAAAGCTGACAGCCTTCCCTAAGGATGGAGGAGCAGCTGCCGGGGCGCTGTGGAAAGAGACGGGGACTCCAGCCACAGGGAGACGGGGCGTCGGGGCCGGGCCATCCACAGAGCTGGACTGGGGGGGCAGAGGTGGCGTCTCAGGTGGGCTGTACCTTGGGCCTAGGGAAGCAAGCAACCAGGACGTCTGATCTGAGTCTCAGGGGCAAGGGGACGGCAACGGGTCTGCCCAGGAGGTACACCAGCGGCTCCAGCCTCAGACTTGAGTCTGGCAGTTTGACCTGGTCAGCCACTCCGTGGGAGGGAGGGGAGGCAGGCAGCTTCTGCAAAAGGTTCACTGCCTCCCCAGCCGCGCTCCTGTGTCCTGAAGGCTGCGTGGAGTCAGGCTCCCCGGGAAGGCAGTGGGTTGCTGGTGTATGGGGCTGGATGGAAGAGAATCAACCCGCTTAGATGACCGAGCCCCTCACCCACTAGCCAGTGCTGCCGCCACCACCAGTCGCTGAGCCCCAGGCCTTCGCCAGTGAACGCCGATTTCTTGCTCAGCTCCAAGCCTAACTCCACTCGGGGTCGCGGGGACAGAGCGGGGGACGTGCCGTCTCATGGGCTTGGGCCACCGTCGGCACTGTCACCCAGTCTGTCTGGCTCCAAGGGACCCCACAGGGGGTCTCTGAAGCCAGTCATGTGTCTTCACAGGACAGCCTCGCCTCTCTCCCGCAGAGCAGCGGCTGGGTCGGAACCACCGATCCTGCTGCCAGGGCCTCCAGGGCCTCTTCCCACCAGGAGAGAGGCAGGGAAGAGAGAATTCTGGAAGGCCTGGCGCCCGTCATTAAAGGCTCCAGCCTGGCACAGGCCCTCATGACTTCAGGTCCTAGCTGGAGAGCTCACACCAGCTATGTGACCCCACTCACCCCACAAGAAGGCCGGAAGCGAGCCTCGTCCCTGTGGAAGAAGGAGGGAGAGAACCCAGTCTCAATGCGCCAGACCAGCACCTGCCGGCACCTAGAAGCTGGACTGTGATGCGACGTTTTTCCATCCTGCCCAGTTTCTCCCTCTTCCCTCCCCACCTGATGACATCCTCTGTGAAAGGCAGGCAGGAAGGTAGGTGTGGCGGATGATGGGTTGCCTTAAGAAGCATCCTTGTCCAGAACAGATGACCTGTCAGCTATAGCACCCTGCGTCCCCAAGCCCCTAGTACCATGCCCGAACCCCCCCCCACCCCCCGCACACACAAATGAAACGGGAACCAGATACCACACACATATTTTAATTGAACTCACTGGGCTCAAGGACAGGAGGAAGGAAAGAACATGGAGTGGGGAGGGGGGAATAGGATCAGAGCTGCTGCGAGACCCGCCTCCTTCGCCACAAACACCACCCCACCACGGGGCCCAGTCCCCAGAAACTAACGAGGGATCCAGATGAGCTGGGCTCCAGTTCTTTCCTTCTCCACACACACACACACAAAAATGCCGGGGTCAAAGGGGACCACACGTCAGATCAGGAGCACGCGTCCCTTCCTCGCCCCCTCCCCAGGTGCTTCCCGAGCAGAGGGCTGGATTTCTGAGTCATGGGCTTGATAGAAAGGGGTCAAAAACATCAAGGCAAGGTCCAGAAAGGGAGCCTTGGGGTTCAGGCAGGCTAGGAGCGAGGGTTTGGGGACCCTAGCTCCAATGGGAGGAGGTAGATTCCCACAGGAGAGAGGAACAGGAGGACGGGGTCATGGGGGGCTCCCTCCTGTTGGGGGGGGGGGCTTGTTGCGTGTTTGGCTTTAGCCAGCGGCTTCTCACTCTGGATACTGCTAGGTCGGGCCCCGTGCAGAAGATGCCAGTGCCACTTGGGTAGGAAAAGGTGCCCAGGGGTGGAGGAGAAGGTTCAGTCTGACGATGACAGAGAAGTCGGAGGGGCCTGGAGGTCCCTGAGAAACTGAGAGGCACTCCGCACACCGAGACCTTTCTTCCAGGGTGGCAGGAGGAGGCATTAGATGGAGACGCTGTTCTCTATAAGGGGAGGGTCTAAGTAGGCATAGGGCAGTGGCAGGCTCTGGTTCCGCTCCCGGATGTCCCTTGAGATCTGGGCCAGGCGGCACTGGAAGGCCGCAATGCTCTGCCGCGGGCTCTCCTCTGTGAAGTGCTGGTCGGGGTAGGTGCCGAGGGGCCTCTGGGGGGGAGAGAAGTGAGGACTTAGGATGGTGTTCCCGACTGGACCAAGGACCATGGAGAACCACACTGGCCCATCCACATCATCCAGGGGGCTTCCAGAGGCACAGCCCCCCCCCGACGGCAACCTTTCAAGCCACAAGCCCAAACCACTGTTCCGTGCAACACCCCATACCCCAAACCCACAGCCCCCCCTCTGCTGGTAACTCTCTCTGGATGACCTAACGCATTGAGACTTGGCTTCTGCACCTGAAAGTGAACAGCTTGACCTGGGCAATCTCTCACGGCCCCCCCTGCCCCGTGGGCAACAAAGGGACGGAAATATGCGGGGCGCCGCTGCAGCCAGCCCAGATGCTCTGGCACACACACACAAGCCCACACCCGTGCGCTCCCAGCTTCACAAAGACAACCGGACGCGGGTGAGGCATCGCCACCGTCACCACAGTGACATGGCTGCCGGCGCCACCACCGCCCCCTATGTTGTCACACTTGACAGCACAGCCAAGCCCGAAGGAGAAGCATTGCAGCGGATGTGTCAGTTCCAGTCCACGACATCCTCTCCGAGGCGGCCCAGCACGGCCCCTCCCTCGGGGCACGGTCCCCAGCACGCAACCAAGACACCGACTCCCGCCGGGCCGAGGCTCCCAGCCAGCACCCTCTGTCCTTCCCAACACTCTCGTGCCAATAACGTGGGTGTTTTACGGACGCCTGTTCTTTTCCTGTCTTCCTGCAGGAGCCCAGACACCCACGTTCAATAATAAACGGAAGCAGTGTGGAAATTAGTTTCTTGCCTTCAGTTTTCACGAGGAGCCTCTAGGGTTTCACCATAGGTACAGTGTTTTCTCAAATATACTTTTCTATCAGAAACTTCTTAAGGGCGTTTTCTTTTACACTCACTTTACAGCCATCAAATGCTTTTCAGCAGATATGGAGATAATTATATGGCACGCTCCCTTCTTGACGTGAGGAATTATATTGTTAGGTTTCCTAAGACTGAAGCAACATTTCATTCCTAGACTAAACCAGATTTGGGCATGGCATATTATTACTCGTTTTGGTCTTCACTATGGGCCTTCCTTGGCTGATAGATTGTTAAGGTTGTTGCAGCTAAGGGAAACGAGGTTATAATTTTATGTTTTTAATAACAGCTAGCATGTTATGAGGACTATTACAACTTTGGAAGTCAAGGACTCTTATCAAGCCCATTTTACGGGCTCGGAAACAAAGGCTTACAGAGGTCATTGAACATTCCAACGTCAAAACAAAACAAAACAAAACATTCCAACCTCATAGAAGTGCTAAGTGTTTGGGTTGGAGTTAGAATTCTATATGTTAGGGCCATCTCCCTTATAATACTTCTTGTTTTGCTTCTTTTTCTCTTTTGGGTGGGGGGAGCATCACTGCTCTCAGGTGGTGGGAGTTGGAGGCCCGGACTTTGCTCCTGTGAGCCGGAATTGAACCTCCATCCCAGTGGGCCGCAGTCCCGCGAACAACCACTACGCCACCGGGGATCAGCCCAATACGTTTGTCATAGAATACTTTTACTGTAATACTATTGCTGCCATCCAATAAAACTACTTTACCTCTGTTTTCTTTGGAGTCTTCTAGAGTGTAGGAGTGACATGCTCCCTCAAGGTTTCTTAGAACCTCCCTCTGTAGGAAGAGGGTTCGGGTTTTCCCAACCTTGTAGATGGGTGGATGGCATGAGTCTCCTCTGAGGAGGCCGAGTCGCAGTGTGGTCACCGCAGAGCTGGTGGTTTGAAACCCTCAGCCACTCCTCGGGAGGAAGCGGAGGCTTCCTGTTCCTGTGAAGTTACAGAGACCTTGGAGGCTCACACAGGGCCCCTCCGAGACTGACTTTGGTTGGGGTTGACTGCTGTAGAGTGGTTCTGTGAGGGCCCTCAGCTGCTTCACAATTAGCGGGGAGGTGGGCTGTGGGAATCCACCCCGAGGCAGGAAGATCTCTTTCCTCCAAAACTCGGCCATGAGGGTCCCATGGATCTCAGGTCTCCCCTGACCCGCATCCAGAGCTGGAACCGCTCCAAGGCAGCCGCTGGGCTTGTTCTCATTATTGTTGCTGTGGTGACAGTTCTCCAGAATAGATGTCCCTAAAACTAACAAGTAAGTGATCCTCCGCCTCGCCCCACCAAGGCAGAAGTGAACGTCTCCACCGTCTTGGGGCAGAAAGGGGGTGGGGGCGCCCAGGGACTGGTGCCTGCCCTTCCCGGGAGAAAAAATTCCAGAAAGCCAACATGCCTGCCCTTTCCCCACACCAACCAGAGTCCAGCCTGAGAAACGAGGAGGCTCACGGCACAGGGGTCTCATGGGCCGGACCAGAAGAGCAGAGCCATGACTGGCCATGCAGTGGGTGAGTGGGATGGATGGTAAGGGACGGCTAAAAGGTCCGTCCCATAGCCATCTTCCTGCGTCCAACACGGCGCTCTCAGGCAGCTGGAGCGCCTTGCTCTGACACAGATGTCACCGCGTCCCCCCAGCCTGCAAACTCCCCGCTTCCCCGCTGCCCTTGAACACAGACTGTATCTGACAAAGCCCACATGCCTCTCCACCCTACCTTGTGGGCCACCAGGGAAGCTACCTCCTCGGTCTGTGTCCCAGGGATCAGCCCTGACCTTTCCCACTAGATTGGCAGCAGGTGGAGACAGGGCTCTTACACGCCCGTTTGGCGCATGGAGGTTCTTCAGGAAGGAGGCGTTGAAGAGAGGAGTGAGTGAATAAAGGGTTCTTGCAACAGTGAAGCCCTTTATCATTTACCTGTGGCTCTCCCCAGCTGGACCCCGAGTTTCTCACAGTCACGGAATGCACAGGCCCGGCACCCAGCATGATGGGCACATAGGGGATAGTCAATCAATGCTTGTGGGATGCTGGCATGGAGGAGGGAGGGGCTGAGTGAAGGGTTCTGTGGGCACAGGACGTCATGGGTGGATGAAGGACTGGCCCGGTGAGGGGAGGAGTTGGAGGGAAGTGATATTCCAGCCACTAAACTTGCATTTGTGTCCAAGGATATCTTTTGGGATCAACTATGGAAATGGTGGCAGAACTGGCACACCCAAGGCAGCCACGTAGTCTGAACGCATCCAAGTCCTCCTGGAAGAGCCACCACCACCGCCACTGCCCAGATCCTGCAAAGATCACCCCTCCACACGCTCCCCCCATCCCCCCACCCACCCCCCATACACACCTGGTCCTTGGGCTCTTGACTGACCAACCAGAAGAGGAGCAGGTTGTTACAGGTGATGTTCACTTCGGGGAGGGTATCTAGGTAACTCTTCAAGGTCGTGGTTCCCTTGGTCTGGGGTGGGGGCTGCCTCATCGAGGAAGGAGCATTGGGCATCCATGCCCCGAAGTCATGCTGCAGAGACCCGCCCCCACTGGGTCAGTCAGAGGGGAAGGACTCCCTTTGTCCTCTCTGATTCCTGCCCTCCCACCCCGCTTCAGCTGGGGGCTGAGGGCCCCCTGGAAAGGGAACAGAGGAGGGAGGCAGGGCCTGGAGCCCCCCCAGACCCCAGACATGGGATGGGAGTCCAGCTCACCCCAGCCACTTCCCACCCAAGGCTCCAGCACCGGGCGGAGTGAGGCACAGGCACAGGAGAGCGCAGAGAGGCGACAGCCTTGGAAACAAGCCCCGGGGCTGGCACGCCACCGGGAGCACCCTCCACCCAGCCAGGTGCCAACCTCAGCAGGGGACCATAAATCTGTTCTCAGCACACCACCACCCTGAGTCGCCATCCTCACCTCAGATCCATCCCCACCCCACCCGGCACCCCACACCAGGCCTCCGCTCCACCCAGCCGCCGCCCCAGGCCCGGTCCTGACCACCATCCCAGCCAGCGCTGACCCCCTCGGACGCCCGGCCTGACCTGCCCGCTGTTGACGGCGGCGTGCTGCGCAGAGCAGTTGAAGATGATGGCTGTGAGGAACTTCACCAGCTCCCCGGTGGTGCACAGCCGGCTGGGGAAGCCTGCATGGGGGGG
>PVJH01021765.1:0-37980 GCA_004026705.1 Nesogale talazaci
CCTAATACCCTCAAGTCTAGCCCAATTCAAAAAGTCAGAAAGTAACAAATGCTGGAGAGGCTGTGGGGAGATAGGGTCGCTTATCCACTGCTGGTGGACCTGCAGGTATGTACAGCCACTACGGAGATCAATTTGGAGATACTTAAAACAGATGGAAATTGAACTACCATACGACCCAGCAATTCCCCTGCTGGGCACATACCCAGAAGAGACAAGCAACAATCCATGACCAGACATCTGTGCTCCAGTGTTCATCGCAGCACATTTCACAATTGCAAGGAGTTGGAAGCAGTCCATATTCCCATCAACTGATGAGTGGATTAAAAAGCTGTGGTACACACATATAATGGAGTACTATGCATCGCTGAAAAGCAGTGATGAACGTATGAAGCACGTCACCGCATGGGAAGAACTGGAGGAAATTATGCTAAGTGAAGTTAGCCAAGCGCAAAAGGACATGTACAATATGACTCCGCTCAGGTAAGCATATTAATAATTTTAAAATTGGAAAGTGGCATTGGGAAAAACTACTCTATAGAGAAAATCCTGGGAGAAGACCCAGGTAATATGGCTTGGGCCAGATCAAATCTAAGGCTACATATGGTAACCATCAAGGGGGAAGGGGAGGCAGAAGGCGATGTGTAGAAAGGGAAGGGGGGCACTAAACCATCAAAGGGGGACATATTGTTTATATCTCCACAGGGAAAGAGGGACCAAACTTAAACCCGGAGACCTAGCATGTGAATGCAGCATGACAGCATGGAGTGGAGAACCAGTGGAGGGGCCTGAGAACACAACCCCAGCCCCAACTATAGGAGCAGCCACCTCTCTACCAGAGGAAGTTGCCTTGGAGGCCAGCACTGAAGCTGAAGCTTGGGGAGTGAGATATGCCTGAGAGTACAAAAGCTAGAAACAAAAAGAAAGATCAGTGGTGGGAAAATATCATCTTCCTGGTAGAAATAAAGCTGGCAATCCCGTAAATGAGTGGTGGGACGACATTAAGAACATCATTCATAAAGTTAGAGAATATCCATAAAAAAACAGGAAACAGTAAAAGACCAAGGTGAGTCCCATGAGATTCTCTTAAGCTTGCTCTTAATCATAGAACAGTCAAGGCAAATAGAAGAAATGATGAAGTCAAGAGCTGACAGAAAATTCCAAAGTACAGCTTGAGAAGACAGTTTACACTGTCATCAACAAACGTGCAAAGACATATAAAGGAAAGCAAAAGGAAGAACACACTCAGCATATATTTAATTGGCATAAAGATAATTTTCTCTTTTTCTTCCTAAAGACTGTTTTCAAGCCTCAAGTTACAATATTGAAACATTGTATGGGAAAATATTGAATTATGCAGGACATATTAAAAGAGGAATATACCATCACTGTATAAAATACAATTATTTGACATTCAACCACTCCAAGAGGTTGTATAAGAGGAACAAGTGGTACTGGAGGAAGATATGCAAGTTCCACTAGGAGAATTTGCCCATAAGGAAAGCTCCCCCAGTTGATAATATACCACGTGAAATCTTTCCCAATCTTCTAAATCACTGGATGCACTCACTTTTCTATGATACGGAATTGGGAAGACAGATACTTGACCTGTTACCAGGAGAGATCCATATTTGTAACCATTTCACAAACAGATGGCCCAGCAGAATGCTCAAAGTATATACTTTGCTCAAAGCCAAGGTATTTTCAACACCTCATATGCAAGTGAAAATTGGACACTGGAAAAAGAAAACACAAGAAGAGTCAATGCTTCTGAATTAAGGTGCTTGTGAAGAATGTTGAAAGTATCATGGATGGCCACAAGAACTAACAAATCTGTCTTGAAAGAAGAGCCAGAAAGTTCCTTACAGGTATGGATGGAGAGACTGCATCTCTTGTACTTTGAACATGTTGTTGAGAGAGATCATTCCCCAGAGAAGGACATATTTGGTGGAGGGGCATTGCAAATGGGAACTGAGGACAGTCCTTGACACAGTGGCTGCAACAATGAGATTAAATATAAGAACACTTATCAGGATGTGTCATGAATGGGAAGTGTTTAGGTTGTACAGCAAGTTCCCATGAGTCAAAATCAACTCCCATAGCACCTCACAACAACAACTACAAGACGTAGTTTACCTATTTTTAGTTCTTTATCTTTTGATCTTCATTATTATGTTTCTTTTCATTCATTGCTTTGTATTTGGTTTATTCTCATTTCATGAGAAGAAAATTTAAAATCTTGAAATCTTAGTTTTCTTCTAATAAATCACCTTAGTAATGAAATCTTCTCAGTATGTATGGTACATGATTTGAAATGTGATATTTTCTTCTTCATTCAGTTTTATGTTCTTTATATTTTGGGGGAAATTATTATGTCCTTCTGATAATTTGTTATCATTAGACAGTTTCTGGAACATTGAATTAAGAAGACTAGAAAAGAATTGATGGATTTGACTTATGGAGTTAAAATCATCATACATGGCCAGAAAAATAAGGGATTCTCTCTTTGAAGAAGTTAAGTGAAATCTGAATGCCCCTTTAGCCTAAGTGGAGAGACTTCTCATGTACCCTGTACACGTGATCAGGAGAGACAAGTACCTGGAGATTGACATAATGCTTGGTAAGGGAGGGTCAGCAAAAAGAGGGAGATGTTCAGGAGGATGTAGGGACACAGTGGCTACAACAATAAACTCAAATATAACCATTGTGATGATGGTGCCATAGTGCCTTCTGTTTTATTTTCTTGTACAAGGGGGCCACACTGTATCAGAACCAATTCCAAAACAGTGAATTAAAGTGTCCACTTCTGTTCATGACTTCTAGGATCTCTGGTGACATAGTGGGTTACCCATTGAGTTTCTGATTGTCATGTAGGAAGTTTGAATCTACCAACCGAGAAAGAAAGAATAGGTTTTCTACTTCATTCACATGGTCCAGCCCCAGAAACTCACAGGGGCTTCTGTTTTGCCTGGTCACCAGGAATCAGATTTGACTCACTTGCAGTGAGATTTGTTTATTTGCTTCATTATTTATTTCTAGTATGATTCCTTTATAGTTACAGAGCGTATTGTATGATTATTTTTGAACATCTGTATTATTAAGGAAATGTTCTATCTTTGAGAACATGGGTTGAGAACTTAGCAAACATAATTGTAATATGATTTTATTGGTAGTGTGGTTCACTTACACACACACACACACACACACACACACCGCCTTTTTTGTGGTGGCTATAATTTAGATCTTCTGTATCCTTGTTAGGAGCCATGGGGACAGAAAGGTTATGAGGGGGGCTGTGATAAGCATGGTCAGTAGTTCATAATGCCCAGTAGCTTCCTGGAAGGGAACTCAGCAGCCTGGGTTTTCTACTACTATAAATAGTTTCAGGAACCTGCAGAAGGTGGCTACGAGTTAGCATTGATTCACGGCGATTCAAGGGCAACGAGATATTTGGTTGTTGTTTTGTTTTAGTATCTTTGTTGGAGTCTTGAAACTCTTACTAATTAGGAATATCCAGATATCTTATGATGACATATTAATTTATATTGCAAAAATTAAAAAAGCAGATAGCAGAAAAACAAAAGTTCATCAGCAAAAAATTATTTTGAGATTAAATATTTTAACTTTTATGTGAAACTGTATGTATAGATGTAGATGTAAAGATTATAAAGAACTATGTATGTGTAGTATATATGGATATGAATATATGTTGTATGCGTTTCTGTATAATATAATATACACATGCATATCTGTGTCTATGTTGGGATTCATGTCTATTCAGCTACAAAAAGAACAGGAAAGGGACCATGCCATTGATTTTATTTCCTCTAAAACATGAACTCTGTAAGGTAAAGTTATTCTTGAACTTTCTTTGGTTGCACTATGGCTAATGTTTTCAGATTACTCTTTACGAAGGCATTATCTGGTCTTAGAGCTTTGATAAGCACAGCCGCTTGCTGGTGGAAAAGGACACCAGTAACCCAGATATATCATTTACAATGTGGCCTTCTTAGAGTTCCTGTCAAGTTACAGTATAATCTGAGGAAAAGCAACATCTTTTTAGGTTACAGTAACCTTCTAAAGACTTTTTGCTTAAGTAGAGAGGTTAGATGGTGCATCACATCATGGTGAGTCATTGAATAGGACTATCCTGAGGCAAGTTTTATAGAATGTCATTTTCTTTAAACTCTACTTGTGGGTTCAGTATCTTTAATTTAATTTTTTTATTTTTAAGAAAAATAAATGTCTGTTGGGATAGCTGAATTTCCTTCTCTTATGATTTAATTTTCTACACAAGTGTAATGAAGACATATGGACATAATACTTACTAAAATGTCAGCCTCAGCATGATCAGAACATATTGAGTAATGATATAATCAGCTTATCCTATATTGCTATGGTTCTCATAAATTGAAATAAAGGACATTTCTCATCAATGTATAAATGGCAATAATATGGGTGATGCTTGATGACAAATTAGAAGACAGGGCTATAATTCATATAACCTTGACAAATCAGGTGAATCTCACAGACTTCAAAATGATTGAATAGGAGGTACAGAACTGCAGAATAAAGTTGCAATTTTATTTTTGATATCAGGAGAGAAGTTTCTGATTCCCATGATAGGGCATATGGTTATTCTCCACTACTCACAGAATATTTGAAAGTTCAGGTTCCTTCAGTGGCTTCTTAAAAGAAACAAGTGACAATTTATTTCTGAAGAATTTTCCTTTGAAAAGTCTATGGAGTAAGGTTTTATTCAGACACCCATGGGGTCCCCTTGAGCTTGAATTTACGTGATAGTAACTTTGTTTTTCATGGCAATTTCAGTCAAAATAGATGGCATTGTTGGTTCAATGGTAGAATTCTCACCTTTCCTACAAGAAGCTTGATTCCTAGCTAATGCATGTCAGACCCAGCCTTTGTCTCTCTCTCAGTGGTTCTAAACATGTGTCGGCAATGCTTTGAGACTGAGATGGACTAGGAAGAAAGACAAAGTGGCCACAAATAAACTGATGAAATCTATGTATTGCAGTGATCATAATGTACAGTTTATTATAGATATGGATCAGGACTGCGGAGCATTTTGTTCAGTTGTATTGGGTTGGAAAACTCAATAACAGCTATCAATAGGAAGTCAAGATAGCACAGACAAAACACATGGCATTTTTTGGAAATAGAGAATTTTGAAAAAAAAATTTCAATATAAGAAATGTATAGTAGACCATGAGCTATTTCGGAAGACAAAAGACATTGCTATAATTTTTACCTCAACAAATTCTGTAGGCATAAAGAAAGAAGAGATGACAAACACTAGAAGTTGAAAATTATGAAGAAAAGAGCAAGGAGCTTCATGCTAGTACAAGAAGAATTTAAGAAAAAACACATAGAGAATAAAAGAAAGGGAATATGAAGATGTAATGCTTGCATTTTTCCAGAATTTCAGAAAAAATTAAGTTATGATGTTGATAAAAGTTATCCAGACTGAACAGGATTAAAAGTAAAATGAAATAAAATGAATATAGAAAAATGAACATGTTGTACTTGCTGTGTAAAGAAATTTATTAAGAAAGACTAGACTCTCCTAACTATGACCTATGTCCTTGGAATTTTTTACACATTATTTTATCCCTACTTATATATTTACCTTCACTTCCAATCCATATACCTATGATACTGATTTTCACATTATTGAATCATGCTTTTTATACTTTTCTCTGTATTAAAATAGAGTAAAGAAAAAATGACAGCATTAACAACAAAATAAATACTTCAAGACATATTTCAAATACCAGATCAATCCACAGGGAATTCTGCAACTATCTCTGGCTTCCATTCTGTGTATATATTTTAATCCATTTCTTAAAAGTTAAGATTAACTGGGCTCTTTGGCATAATGGATAGCATTCTATTTCTTCTCAAAAGTTAAGATTAATTTATGGAAATATCTTTATTCTCCAAATATATTTTCTTAAAGTAATCTGTTGGGATATAAGAAAACTTAAATAAAAGAGTAAAGTTTTATAACCAGGCAAAGGTCAGATATAGAAAAACTTTTTATATTAAAAGTTTTGATTCCCAGTCATCAAATAACTCACTACCATTGAGTTGATGCCAACACATAGAGATCCTCTCTAGATCTCTGAAATGGTAACTTTTTATTGGAGTTCAAAGCCGCATCTTCTTCCCCTGGAGCAATTGAGTTGCTGGTTTCATGCTGACAATGAGGATTTCAGCCCAATCCATAACCACTCTGCCATCAAGTCTCCTTTGTCATTAAAAAGATCTCATTTACATTTTAACATTTTAATTCTCAGAAATAATAAGCCATTGGATCTCTTGAATTGTACAAAAAATTTGCTCAATTGTAATATATAAACATCAACCTCCAAAGAATTTTATTTGCTGAGTTAGAGATATACTGATTTATCAATAATACTGCCTTTATATTGTGGCATTTCCTCATGTAATCCAGTTTCTATGATTAATTGCTCAGAACACAAATTGGTTAAGTATGTTGAAAAGATACCATCATGACAAACACCTTTCTTAATTTTATACCATGCAGTATTGTTTGTTCTATACACACCACTACCTACTGATTCATGTAAAAGTTCTACATAAGCACAGAACTTAATTCTCATTATGCTTTAGATGATCCATAGATTGTCATGATCCACAAAATCAAATGAGTTGGCAATGTCAATGAAGGAAAAGTAAACATCTTTTTTGTATTTTCTAATTTCAGCCAAGATCCATCTGACATCAATAATATACCCATTGTTCCACAGCCTCTTCTTTTTTTTCTTAGTTTTTTTTAGGCATCACTGTCCTCTGGTGGTGGGAGTAGGAGTCCCAGGCTTTGCTCCTGTGGAGTTAGAATTGAACCTCCATCCCAGTGGGCTACAGTCCAGCACACAACCACTACGCCACCGGTGCTAAGCCCCACAGCCTCTTCTTAATCTTCTCCAAAAGCCTGCACCTCCTAGTCCAACTGTGGTTGGATGACATTAAAAAAAAATTTTTGCTTGCTTTTGATATCAATTATGTTGTTCTATAATTTGACTATTCTGTTATCTTTCTTTGGAATAGGTACACATATAGATCTCTTCCGGTCAGTTGATCAAGTAGTTTATCTCCAAATTATCTGGTATGTATAGATGAGTATGTGCTTCCAGTGGAAACATTTCAATTGGTGTTGTATTAATTGTTGAAGCCTAGTTTTGATTTATGCTTTGTGTGCAGTTGAAACTTCTTTCTTTGCTTCTCGCTCTTATTCTACCTCCTGAATGATAGAATGTAGATTAGTTTAGTGTTTGGGGTTTTTTTTTTTTTGAGTTCAGGGATTGTGTATATGTATTCTTTCCATCTCCTTTTGATGCTTCCTGAATATTTTAATATTGTGTCCAAAGAATCTTCAAATATTGAAAATCAAGTTTTGAAAATTTTCTTGAGTTCATTCAGTTTAAGATATGTTAAACATATTCTTCCCCTTGTTTTTGGTAACTCTAGGTCTTTGTGAATTTTATTATAATATTTGACTTAGTCAATTGGATTTGTCTTTTGACATTTCTTTTCACTTTTTGACTTCATTCTTTATTCCATTTTCTTGATCTACCTTTCAGGTAAGAAAAAAATTTAGTCTTCTGATAACCACTTTTATCTTTTCTTTGTTTCTTGTATTTTTAATGATCTTTTACTTTCTTCATGAATAATATTCTTGATGTCCTCCCACAGCTCATCAAGTCTTCGGCCATTAGTCTCTAGTGTATCAATTCTTTTCTTCAGATGTTCTCAAAATTCAAGTGGGATAGAATCAAGGTCATATTTTTGTTTCATTTTGTTTTTGGGGAGGCATCACTGCCCACTGGTGGTGGGAGTAGGAGACCCAGCCTTTGCTTCTGTGGAGCTGGAATTGAACTCAAGGTCATATTTTGACTCTCCTTTACTTGTTTTCTTGTTTTCATTTTCTTCATCCTCAAGTAAAACTTACATGTAAGCAATTGATGATATGTTGCACTGTCAGAGCCTGACCTGATTTTAACTGGTGGTAATGAGCTTCTCCAGCTACTCTCCCTAAATATAGTCAATTTGTTTTTTGTGTATTCCATCTGGAGAAGTCCATGTGTATAGTCAACTTTTGTGCTGTTGAAAAAAGCATTTGCCATGAATAAATCATTGGTTTTGAAAATTCTATAATGTGATCTCCAGTTTCATTTCTATCACTAAGACCATATTTTCCAACAATTTTTCCTCCCACTTTGTTTCCAAATTTTGCACTCCAATCATCAATAATTACCAATTCATCTTTCTTGCATGTTTGATTAGTTTGTGACTGAAGGTATAGGTAGAATTATTCAATTTGTTCATTACTAGTATTAGTGGTTGGTGCATAAATCTGAAGAATAATTGTATTGATGTGATTTCCTTGAAGGCAGATAGATATAGTCCTATCTCAGATTGAATTGTACTTCAAGATTTATTTTGAAATAGGCTTCTTGGCAATGAATACAATACCATACCCCTTAATTGTGTCATTCCCAGCATAGTAAACTATATGATCTTTGGATTCAAAATGGCCAATATTAGTCCATTTCAGCTCACTAATGTCTAGGACACCAATATTTATGTTCATGTTCTCATTCTTAATGAATTTCAATTTTCAGTGATTTCTACTACAGTCAGTCTTTGCATCTAATAGATTATATGACCTTGGCATTTTAAAATGCATTTCTAGAGTTTAGCTATTTCATTGAAAAATCAAAAGGATGGCTGAACCCTGGTGGTGTAAGTGGCTGAGTGCAGGACTGCTGTCCACGGGCTTGGTGGTTCAAATCCAGCGGTGGCTCTCAGGAGGAGTGCTGGGTAGTTCTCATGACCACCAGAGGGCAGTGATGCCAAAAAAATAGAAAAATTAAAAGGACGAAACTAGATTACCACTGAATTTCCTTCTTGTCCAGTTCTAATACAATGTGAATCTAAAACATTTAAAATCCTAACTGAATCCCTCTGCCATTATGTCACTTCAGAATCAGTCACCCAATTTAGGATTTCTGAGACAGGAGGAGGCCTTCGTGTCTTTTTGCTGTGGAAACAGCTGATAGGTTTGAAATGATGACACTGTAGTTAGTAGTTCAATACCTTATGAAGAGGGGAGGAAAATCCTGCTACCATTTTACAAATAATGAAATATTTGAATATGAACCAGTAACTTTAGATTTTTGAATTTTTATTCTTGCTTATATCCATTGTCAGCTAATTAAATTCTCATAAATCATTACTTGCAAACCATCCATTTGGATTCAGATTTTCTTTAATAATACAGGAGTAAATAATTTGCAAACAATCTGAATAGCTAAAATAATTATAATCTTTACTTTTTCTACTCATTTTAGCACTATATACTGTTTAGTATAAAGAGAATATAATGCAAATAATCACTAAATTGGACTCTAATAATAACTGACCCATGTTTTGATACTCTAGAAATACTAGATAGGATATTCTGATTCATCTGTAGATAGAGCATGACACAAATGAAATAAACTTGACTGTGACTATTTTAAATGGATTGATTTGTCATTAAAAGTGAGGTCTGAATATAGTGGTAAAGTGTAAAAAATGAGCAAATAGTCCAAAATATAGGACTTATAATGATATCAACTTATCTCTGGAAAAACTGAAAATAGAAAATTACTTGCTCTTTGAGAGTCAAAATAAATGTTAATGCAAAATTTGCTGATATAATAAATGAATATTTATTTTACCAAGCAACATGTGGATTTATTTGAATCAAAATGGAAGTTGGTAGCAATTGAAATCCTGGCTCCATATTTTACTAGTTACAATTTTAGCAATTGATTTAGTCTCTCTGTTCTTTAATTTTCTAAACTAGGATTATTAGTATCTTTTATAAAGTTCTGTTAGGAAAATTACATGTGTAAAGTAGTTCGAACAGTGCTCAGAATAAGAATTACTATAAAATTTAATACATTATCTCAGTAGAGTGGATAATAGTCACTTTTTAATTTATTTTAAGTAACATCCATATTTTTACACCAATATATTTCTGTATTCATAACTGGATTATATTTAAGATTCAATTATATCTGTTGTTTGGAATGAGAGGCTTTCTTCTGAATTTACATGCATTTATAGGCTCACATAGGGTACAAATCTCAGCTCTGTTCATGGTCAGCTCTGTCTCATGCAAATGTAGCCTGGGGAACTTCTTAACACTGGCTATTATAAGGGAAAGTATAGAAAGAGAGAGATGTATCCACAGCAGATGTCAATGTAACCCAGGAACAAAGCTGCCTTAATAATTGTAGGTCAGGAGTTAACATGAGTGAGAAGCCAGGACTTCATTTTGTTACAGTGAATGTTTAAAGTCATTTTATTGAGGGCTCATACAACTCTTCACAATTCATACATCCATCCATTGTATGCAAAGCACAGTTGTATATTTGTTGCCATCATCATTCTCAAAACTTTTTCTTTCTACTTAAGCCCTTGGTACTAACTCCTCATTTTCCTCCTCAAAAATTCATTTGTAAACTACAGAGTGATGGGCAGATTTATATTGCTGTCTTTCACTGCAAAAATCCTAATATAAGGCAGGATTCTGACATGTTTGATTGACAATATTGACAAAGTATCTCTTACTGCATGAATAAGATAAATATTCACAAACTTCTGCAAAAGAATAAATATTGTTTTATTTTTGAAATGGCATATCCTCATTGAGGAAACATTTTTAATCCTATAGAAATTTTATATTTCACCAAAGTTAATGGATGGATCACAAATTTGATGGAATACCATTGTAAAACTAAGTACAACCCTGAAGTAATGGTACTGAAGATCTGTGGCTCATAAAGCAACACTTTATGCATTTCATTTGGAAAGAAATATCAAAAATGTTATATGTGAAGTGGAAGTAAAATCAAATGCAATTATAGATTTCTGGAAAACATAGATCCAATGATAGGATGTTTTTATTAGCAACCAATACAATACATATATGTCAATAAGTGCAGGGTGAACAAGAAAATTGCCTGTCTGAACAAGAAGTCTGGGCTGTGCATTTATGGTCAAATCTCTGTCAGGTATTAATTAACACATGATGATACTAACATTCATCTCTCACCCTTTTTCCCTCTAAATATCTAAAAATTATGATATTAAAAGCAGCACACAAAAGTAAATTGAATAATCCATTCAATTAATCTAAAATGATTTTCACTGGAGGTTCTTGTGCACATTCTAGATAGGATAAATGCAGATATTTCTTAATCCCGCTTCTTTATGACAAAATGAATCACTCCTTTCAGGGAGAATCTTCCCTCCTTTAATTTTCTTTCTTAAAATATAATTGCTATGAATGTTACATATATGCAAACAGCGTGGTTGTAAATGCCAGCATGCCAGATAGAAAGGGCATACTGTATGAATATTTTGTGCACACAGACCAACGTGGGTGAATGGTGAGCGAAACTGGGATCATGTGTGGAAGGTGGTGGTCACCCAGCCTCTGTGTTCACACAACCTGGTCTCCTAGGAAGTTAATTCTTGGTGAAGACTCTTCTCTTGGCCCTTTAGAGAAAGAAACCCTGCCAACACCGCCCCCCCCCCAAAAAAAAGGCTCTTGTTATAAAGCCTACACTTCCTAGGTTCTTTTAAGACTCACTTGCTTATCTCTATCTGTATTTCTCAAAGTCTTGTTGACTAACACACAGAAATTATAAAAACTTTAAAAGTCAACCTAAGGGGTCTAGGAAGGGCTTCAATGTTCATTAGTATGAGTTGCTTTTGGAAATTAGTGGGGAAAAGTATTGTTAATGTCATCAATAGGTGTACAGTCACTCTGCGCAGAACTGCTTGTGTTGGTTTTAGAGCCTGTAATCCCACACCGAAGTAGAAAGCTTGAGGAGCAGTTGGTGGTTTTAATGTGTCACCAGGAATTTTCTAAATACATAAAATTGGGCCAAGAATTAAACTCAAATTTGAATGTTCTTTTGAGCACTCCAAGAAAATGATAAGTACTTGGTCATTTTTGAATGTTCAGAATGATTTTTCATTTCCATATTTTTCTATTTCATTTTCAATATTTGATTTTCTTCTGAATATATAATGAGCACATACTTGGAGAAAATTATGATTATTAGAAACATGTATGTATGTATATATGAATGTAAATTGGTATTTGAATCACTTATACAGAGACTGATAAACAATCAGAGAAAGATCAATTTCCATTTTCAATTATAAACTTCTGATTATAAATCAGTAGAGATAACATATAAGCATCTTTTTTAATCAGTTCACTTATTCATCCAACAAACTTTTCATGGGTTCTCAGGTTACAAAAGAAATCTTGATTATGTAATTGTGAGGTGCTTAGCTGCTAACCAATAGATAGGCTGTTTGAACCAACCAGTGGTTCTGTGAGTGGCAGTTAAGAGACAAAGGACCCCAATTCTCTAAACTTTGACATGGTTGGAAACCCTAAAGGACAGTTCTCCATTGTCCTACAAGGTCACTATAACTCAGAAATGGGGAGGGTATAAAAATTGAACATAATATTATTTGATTTTGAGAGTTGCTCATAATATCATGCCTCACTGCTGGTTTCTTCTAATCACCGAGTGACCAGATTTTAAGCGGGACACCATTGACCAGGGTGGGGATGGTGGTTCTTGATTAAAAATTTATTCTATATGGAGCAACAACAATTTTCATAGAACACCAGTATTGTATTCATTGTATTCATAGAACACATAGTATTGTAATATATTAATTTTAATTTTAAAACATCCCATGGGACAAATGTTAATTATTTTGTACCTGCACTTCTCTTTTGAAAGACCCAGTCCTCTGAAATCAGTGAAAGTGAACTTACTCTTATTTCTAATTATCATCACGTTTTCTCTCTTGAAAAATATTCTTGTTATTCTTACGGGTCATCCAATGGGTTCCAGCCCAGATGACAATGTACATGCACAGCAGAAGGAAACATTGCCAGGTCCTGTGTCTCCTTCACAGTTGTTCCTGTGCCAAAGTCCATTGTTACAGCCACTGTGTCCATCATTCTCCTTGAGAACTTTCCTCTTTCATGCTGCCCCTTCACTTTTCCAATTATCTTTCATTCTCCAGGCTCTGTCTGTCCTGACAATGTGTCCATTGTGTGGTAAGTGACATCTTGCCATCTTTGCCTCCAAAGAGAACATTGATCATACTTGAACAATATGTAACATTTAAATTCTACTCACCTTTCAAAGTAACAAACTGAGTTTCATTCATTTTTCTCTTCTTTGTCCACTCTTTACTTCATTGATTCCTGTATTAATATTTAGTATTTCACCAGTCAAGCTATTTGATATAATTTACTTAATAAATCTCTATAATGCCATGGATGAAATTGCCATTAAAGAAGAGAAAGAATTAATCATTGCAAAATGAAAGAGGGACACTTTTTTCTATTCATCACCAGAAAAGTTCTCTTTCATCTTGAGCAAGTCACAGTGAAATGCATGGTTCTTACTCTGATTATATCCAAGCAACTTTCCAACCCTCTAGAACTTTTTCCTTATTCTTTCTTTTGACATTCTATTTTTTTCACCCTCTTGAACTTTACAACTTTCAAAAACCAATCTTTTTTTGGCAGAAAGCTACATGAGTGATAATCCAACTGAACAGCATCATGTACCTGAAAGACGACACTAGAAATTGCATGACTTGTAAGAAAAGAAATTGTCACAACCTGAATGGTGTTTCATTAAGAGGCTGGACCAGATGCTATCTTCACACACACAGTGCTCCACTCACACCAACCCCGAATGACTTGCAAATGCTTATGTAGCTACAGCTCAAAAGGGCAAGTTATATTTTAACTAATGTTCTGAAATTGTCTTAGAGGTGAAAACTTTTATAAGTTTTTAGAGGGAATTTGAAGAATTCTGGGTTGTTATCATTTATTAAAATCTTTGCTGAAGTGTTGCAGCTACAGCCTAGCATTTACTTAGCTCAAAAATACAGATAGAATGCTTTCATCTAATTTATCAAATATGAATTTTTAAAGCACAAGCATGAATGTTTTGTTATTTTCAATATTAAATATTTTTCTGTATTTATTTAAAAGACAGTTTTCTTAGTGGGCCAAGAATTTGGGTATATACTAGTAATTAGCCAGTTTGCAAAGAATTAGAGTCAAAAGTGTATTAGAGCTGAAATATTGCTCTTGTTTCTGTGGTGAGATTCCATCCAGTCAGTGCTGACCCACAGTGACCCAGGGCACCCCAGCAGGAAGCAGTCCCAGCCCTAAGTCATCGTCAACATCGTTGCGATGCTTGAACTCACTGTCTCAGCCATTATGTCCACACAACTCCTCCAATGACTTCTCTTATGTTACTCCTTAAGCAAGTTTCTATAGCAATTAACATATTTTCTTAAAAGATTAAATATGCAGAAATACTAAAGTATCCATTTTGTGAAACAATGGGTATAGATTTACTCTTTATAAATAGTACAAAAAGTAGTCAAATATAACAAATACACTTTAGACAAATTATTAATACTCTTCCAGGCCCTGGTGACCCTACCCTGCATGTAAACTTGTTGCCCAGATGTTTTCCATTCATAAAATTTAAAATTATTCTTAGTAAAAATTTCATGATCTCATCATCCTACTTACCTAATGCATAGATTATAAGTATGTGTATTTCAACAGAAGCCTATTCATATGTATGTACATGATCACACACACATATATTTAAAAATATATCTTGTATATGTGTAGGAACAAAGGTATATATAAACAGAAAAAATATTAGCTAGACAGGTAGATATAAACATATCTTGCTTGAATGTTACATAAATTTAGTGTAAATTATTGAATTAATGTCTTTTTAAACTTCCTCTATATCACAGTGAAATATTAAATTTAAATTATATTTACTTGCAGAGCAGCATTTTTGTTAGTATGTTCAGAACTATAAAGTCATATGTAAGCTAGTATGCTCAGTTATCTGTCTCAGAGTGGGCAGGTAGTAAATAAACAATGTACAGCTGTTGTTTGATAATTCAGATCTTTTGATCTCCCCTTTTCCATATTTCAATTATACTTTTAAATCTTTGATTATCTGACAAGCAGGAATATGGACAACCATTGTCATGATTCTAAGTAAAAAATAAAAACAAATGCAGAAAAAAACAAAATTTGCTTATAAATAGATGCACTCACTGTTCATTAGCATCATATCTATTGTTATACGACAAGTCCAGTAGTGGTTCATCCTAACACTTTAAGTCTCTATTTTCTGGAATGTTTATACTGCAATGTAGGTGTGTTCTGGGGATGGGAGAAAGGGAACACATTCTGTTGTCATGATACCTTCAATTGCTTTTAAATTTTAATAATGCTTTATTGAGGCAGTAAGGTTCAGAAACACGACTTCCATTCTTCCTTGTGTAAGACTCACTTAGAGTCATAGTGCTCATCATTAGTTAGAAAACAATAGGCCTGGCGGGTGGACCGAGTCCTGACTGGTTCCACACTGTAGCCAGTTTTCCTGCTCTTGATTCCTCATGGGTCATTCCAGTTTCAGAATGATATGTCCTTCTGTGTTAGGTTGGGGTGACTCAGTAAATCCTGTGACACACATATATGTTTAAGAAAATGATGTATATGAAGAAGTAATTGCATGTAAAGAAATCATCCCACACCAGTCCAACACAAGTCCTGAAATCCAGAACTGGTCTGAAAGTCCCCTTTCAGACGCATGCAATCAGTCACATGCAAGGATGCAGAATGCAAGGCCTGAGGCTTCAGGATCTTGCGGATCCATTGTTGGTGGGAAATGGCAGAGCTCTGGTAGCTCTTAGAGTCAGTGGCAGAGAGAGAAGAGGAGGGTTGAGGGTCATTCTCATGAGAAAGCCACATCCCCAAGGATGCTGCATCAACTTGTGGCTGGATTGACAAGTTCGACTCCAACCTTAGCTTGAAATCTCTAGTTGACATTTAATGTTCTACCACACCTTCCAAGGCAATCAGTTTTTTGGATTATAAGGTACTCAATTTAAAGAAATTTAACATTTTTCTTAATTTTCTTTCTAATAGTGCTCAATGGCCTAGATGAGGGGTGAGCATTCATGGAACACATGAATTAATCCTGACCCTCAACAAAAAGATTCAAAAATTAATCAATACTCATAAATATATTTTTGAAAACCAATGAAATCAACTTTATTTACATTATCCTTTTAGTGAAATTATGCTAGATCTTAGTTTTTTTGTTTTTCATTTTATATCCAGGCCACATGTATGGACTGAAAGAGTACAGTTTTTCCTGGCCTAAATTGAATGAAAGACACTTGACTTCCTATGAAGAGAGGATGATGTGGACTTAAAGGCTATACTAAGTAATCTGTTTCTGAATTTTAAATAGCTTCCCTCGAAAGACTTGAAACATGAGGTGAAAGTTAAGGTTTGATGTTAACTTGGCTATGCAAAGATTTTCAGTGATTTGGTAATTAGGACCTAGTTATCTCCCAGGATGAGATCTAACATAATGTATTCATCTTCACAATGAGATTTGATTTAGTCAGGCTATCAATTGGAAGAATATGTCCTCACAATTGCTGTTTGCTTTTAATGTAAGTACTGTGGTATGATCGCTACATTGTTGTGGGTCTGGAATCTGCATATGGTTAGGCCATTCTTCCAATTCTTTCGAATTGAACCAAACAATGTATTATTCTATGACACAATTTAAAAAGGATTTCAAAACTTAAGCATATTTGGAACATCTACCAAATTAGACAAAAAGAAAAAAAAAACTAAGGAGGTAATACAGTTTAGAGAAAGGTAGCGAAAGTTTTATGTCAACATTATTGAGTAGACCTAACATTATTGAGTAGACCTAAACAGAGTGTCCTCTATTCTTATTGTAATTTTGTGAAAAGAATAAAACAAAAGTTATTTTTGTTCTTATTAGGTAAAACAGGAAAAATCTAGAGTATAGATATGCAGACACAAAAATACTTATTATCACAAAGCATGTTAAGTTTATTTCTGGATTCAATCTTTGTTTTCTATACCAAGAAATATGTGATTTTCATTAGAATTGTGTTTTTAAAAATATAATTAAAATGCCCAAGCACTGTCAGAGACAGAAGAGCTTACAATTTCAGAGAAGGATAAGGCTCAAAGGATTAGCTGTAAATTATAATCCCTTTGAGAATGCAGGTTAGTTGGGTTAGAAAGCTTCTGTAGTATCTGTTCTTTAGGGGTGAATTTCAATCCAACAAACAGTAATCTGCTCACATATCACATCAAAGCAGAACTACTAATGTGTGGCAAGTTTGTATTACAAGGTCCTCACAGAAATGTATTCAGTCTGTCAATTCCTCTTTAGTTTTTTCTTGTACTACTAAATTCTGATGTGTGTGCATTAAAATATGGGGAAAATAAAGAATCCGGAAGATTGATTAAACACTTGGTATTATTTGACAAGAATTGTACAAAGGGGAAGAAATATCGTGTCCAAAATAATTATCTTTGCAGTCACTGAAATCATCAAGAATATTTTCCCTGAATGTTAGAAAATGGAAATTCAAATATCATCATAAAGATATCATAAACATTTCTTTACATAGGTAAAAACTAATGGCTAAGGATGTATACAGGAAGATGTGTGCTTTTCAAGAAGTTCTAGTTTTGTAAAATTATTAGTAAAGATTTAGTTTATAATATATTTCTCTCTTTTATTAAATAGATGATCATATTAGTATATTGTTGTGGCTAGTTGTCCTTAAGTAGTTCTGCCTTATGGAGATCGTGTGTACAGCAGAATAATACATGACCCAGCCCTGCACAATCTAGATAATAATTCCTATCAATTTCAAACTTTGTGTCAATTCATCTCATTGAGATTTCCCCTCTTTTTTCTGACTATTTAATCAAACATTATGTTCTTCTTAAAACTGATTCTTCCTCATGATGTGCCCAAAGCATGAGGAAGCTACAAAAGTTTATGGGAAAATAGAATCAGAAGATGATGAGATTTTTTTCCCCATGAACTTCCTGATGCTCCTTCATGAGAAAAAGCGTCACTATATTTGTTTATAACAATCATCCTGCATATATACCTTCTTGTCTTTTTTTCTTTTTTAATCACTTTATTGGGGGTTCACATATCTTCCATCACAATCCATATATACATCAATTGTATAAAGCAGACTAGTACATTTGTTGCCATCATCATTCTCAAAACATTTTCTTTCCACTTAAGCTCCTGGTATCAGCTCCTCATATTTCCTCTCCCTCCCCACTTCCCACTACCCCATGAAGATATACATTTTCAATGTAGATTTATCTGGCCTTCTGGCAAACAATAGCATATTGACTATTTATCTTCAATTCCATAACTCAAAGGCATCAATTCTGCAGTCTTCTAATCTATTTTCTATTCATCACATGCATATGGAGTTACATGTTTAAGACATCAGCTGCATTCTGGAACAGGTATCTACATTTAGGTGGGTTACACTCAGAGCCATATTTTTACATTTGTGAACTTGTTTTAACTTTCTTCAGTTGCAATTGAACTTTTTTATGAGAAACTGGTGGTTCTTCTACAATCTCCCCTCGCCTTCCTCTAACAGATGGCATTAAGTTCCTCCATTTTCTCTTTCAAAGATTATAATTGATTTGATACCTGTGTTTTCATCTACGGAGGTTACACAAGTATTATCCTGATGTATGTTGTTCAAAAAAGCATTTATAATAAATAAATATTTGGTCTTGCCAAATTGCATCAATACAATAAGATGAAGGCCATTTATTTTTTCATCCCATGTTCTTTGTTTCTAATATTTTGCACTTCAATCTCTAGTAATTATGAATGCATCTCATTCTTATTTCAAATTCAGTGAAGTTTTGCAGGGCTGGTAATCAGTTTTGTATTCAACAACATCATACATTTTCTTTCCTTTCATTCATTGCATGCCCCTCAATGTAAAAGCACTCATTCTCACTTTCTTCCTATATTTCCTGTTTCCATTTCTTCTTTTCCAACCTTCCTGAACTTTGTCCCTTGGAAAATAGTACACTTTTCATCTCAAATAATTTATTATTCTAGGGTGTGCATGATTCACTCTTCTTTGGCTGAAATTGAGCCTCTGTGGCTAGTCTAGTTCCAGACCCGAGAGTCATCAATGCCAGTGATCTCAGAGATTCCATGAATATTAATCTGATCAATAAACTGACTTGTTTTATATCTTTAATTGTGGTCCACATTTTCTTTGCATTCTGTGCAAGACCTTTGAATGTGGATACCCTCACACTCATAATGTTACATGTCTAGCCATGCATCTATAGTAGACCATTATTATTTAACAGTATTTACCAATGTTACCATTAGTTTTACACTCCTCCCAGTATCTCCTCTTTCCGATTGAAAGTTTGATCAATATCACACTTCCAAAGTACGTATACATTTTCAATGTATTCATTCACCTTTGACCTTAGTGATTGGTGCATAAATTTTATAATAGTCTTACTGGTTTTACTTTTAAGTATATTGATAATATCTTTTTTATTGATAGCCTGTGTATCATGATATGCCTTAAACTGTTATTTTAAAAAAGGAATCAATCTATTAATATGCATGAATTTGTATATGTTCTATATTTAAAATGAATTAATATATTAATATAAATGAATTTCAATATTATCTATATTTTCCCTATATTTCCATATATGCTAGACCTAATAATTCTCTGATTGAAAGGCCCAAACCAGTTCCTTTTGACCAACTAGCACCAAGGTTGTTGATCTTCATATAATCCATTTCACAATTTATAATGTTCAAATTTCCTACATTTTCTTTACATCCTACATTTTGATTATTAATTGATATTTTCAGATGTCCCCCCCTTTTCAGGTAGAGTTATGCCACATCGACAAATAAAGATCCTAAAAGATTATTGTATCCATCTCATTAAGTTCAACATTCTTTAAGAAAACAGTATTTCATTATTTATTGTTCATTTCTTACTTTAATAAAGAAACCACACATGAGCTAAAGGAACATTTACTGAGTTCTTACTCTTAAATACTTTAAAGTCTTCCTAGGGATTGTATGATGTAGTTAGGGTTTAAAACTGCTGATTTAGTAGATAACCATTACATCATTTAAAGAAGTTTTCCAAGTGATTGTGATAGATAGCTATATAAAAAAATCACTGAATATTTATTTTTCATGTCAACATAGCATTCCATATAAAACAATGTATTTTTAAATAATTCAAGGTATGATAGCTTATGAAGAAGATTTAGAGGAATAAAGGTTTTTGTTTCCTATGTACCTAAAAACAGAAACAAAAAAAAAATCTCACTCCCATGGAGCCTATTCTAATTCACACCAAATTTGGGGGCAGAGTAGAACTGCTTCTGTGAGTGTTAAAATCTACAGATCTTTAGAGGAGTAGAAAGACTATTTTTTTATCCCCAAAAGCTGTTGGAGGTCTTGAACTGCTGGCATTTTAATTGTCAATCCAATTGTAACCAAATGATATTATGCTTTATTGATTTTCACCTTTAATTGTAATTTGTTTGGGGAATGACACACAAATAAAATCACTTCTTAAATAAGTTCTTTATTTCATCATCAAACATCTTACAAATAGTTTCCATTTTCATTATGAAATAAAATGTTGTATTCTGCATTAGATGAGAGTTTAGAAATTCTGATTCAGCTCTTTTATGGAAATTCCCTTGATGTAACATGAGTTATCCTATGCCTTCCCAGTCCCTGATTCCCTTTTTCCTTTTTTTTGAAACCTTCTGAACTTTGCCTTTGATTATTTAATGGCTGATTATTCTAATACAGATATGTATTCAGTTCTACAGTTGAAAAGAAAGGTTCACAGTCTTGGGGTTGCTATCCATCTCCTCCCTACCTGTTAGCCTTGTCTCCTAGGAGTTTGAGTTAGCGTCCACATTTTCTCCCATTTTATCAAGTACCTTTTATTGTGGTCCTCTTCTGTGCAGTTGATGATTTGCTATGGAGTTGATTTCAAATCATGTTTATCAGAGAAGAAGTATACTCCATAAAATCTATCCCAGTTTGTGAGAACAGATGTTCGCATGGCCCGTTATTCCATTGGATTGTTTCCAGATGTCTTTTGATTTTCATTGCACTTTTTCCCTCTGCATGGTGAGAGACCAACAATTACATCTTGCATGGTCACTACCAAGCTTTTACAATACCATGTGCTACTGGTTAAGTAGGAAGTATAAAGTTATTTTTGTGAACTTACTTATTCTATATGACCTGGGTTCCCCAAAGACTACAATACTTTATATTTTATCCCTTTGTGACACGAGATTCAAGAATATCTTTGTAGGAAACATAGTAATATTATATTGTTTTAAATTTTCTACTCAAATTCCTTGGTTTGAGCTTCATAATGTGCTTTATAAACTAACCTACAATGCATTTTAACTCTCCAATTCCTGAAAACAATGTCCTTCCATTTCATTGTCCTTGCAACTATTTTATGGAAAAGTTGTTCTTATTCATCCAACTTATGTCGAATCTTAGCAACCAAAATATTTTACTCCATCCTTTTTAATCTAATCAAAGGTCATTATTTAGTGGGAAAAGAAGATGCTCTTTTTTGCATATGAGATTTTGCTGATTAGGACAATTTGCTATGGAATTGATTACAAATCATGTTTATCAGAGACGTATGCTCCATAAGATTTTTAATATAATGATATTTTTAAAGTAGCTTACTGTCTTTTTTCCAATAATAATTTGTGCTACCATGGTCCCTATATAATTCTAAGGCTATCTATTTTACTGGGCTCCACTGATGGGCTAGTGCTTATGGTGCTCAGTTTCTCACAAAACAATTGTGTAGTTGAAAGCAACAAGCAATTCCTTGGAAACAGATTTATACAGGCTGCTTCCTGAAAGAGTTCAACTTTGATACATCTATGAAGTTCCTCTGTGTCCATAGACTCCCAATGGGTCAAGAACAACCAAGTGACAATACGTTTGGTTTGGTAATTTTCTCAAAGAATTCATGAGATATTCATTTTTATAACAGATAGACATTGCTTTTGTCATACTTCATTCCTTTAAAGTACCTCCTTAGATAAACATAGACGTAATTATTCTTTTCACAGAGGTAGTTTTTGGAGTTTTTACAGTAGGAAATAGTGTGTTGACTGAAAGCATTGCATAGCTGTGATTCCATAAACTAAACCTTAGATGTAGTGTCCTTTGTCTACAGCGTCAAAGTCAGTTAACTTGCCAGGGGCCAGGAATGGAAGCATATTTTTATACATGTGCTTTCTTAATAAAACTTCAGGAATGTAAAGTTTCAACTCAAGCTAGTATCAAAACCACCCGTTAATTTAAAGTAAATTTCTTCCTATTCCTTGATTGAATATATTCTTGATATTCAGTATGGCCCTTGAAAAGAGTGAGGAGTGCATCAGCGAACTAGACATCATTGATGCTTCCCCTCAGGGATGTGTGAGACTTCTGGCGACAGCAATTCTAAACAATCATACACATAATGTCATATCTATAATCAAATTGACAAGTGCCATGGAAGAAAAGGTGAGAAAATGAACCAAATTCCCAAGGGATGAGACAAGCCTCTCTAAGAAATGACATTTAAGATGGAACTAGACAAACATCATTAGAACTTAACTAGATGGAAAGGGCACAGAAAAAAGGTAGATGAAAAAAAAAGCAGTTCCAATAGAAGAAAATTCATTTAAAGAAAATGAGACAGCAGGGAATCATTGTTTTGAGAAATTTAGAGAGTCCAGTGACAGCATCAATTGATATTTCTCAAAGGTAGGTTAAAAGTGTGTGTGTGTGTGTGTGTGTGTCCATGTGTGTGTGTGCACATACTTTGAGAGAACCACTGATGCTTTGGAAGTCAGTTTAAAGATTTTGATCATGATTCAAATGAGTTTTAAAGTTTTATGCAAGACACTCGTATACTAAATTTGTATTTTGTACAAATTTCTTATGTTCTTATATGGAACCCTGGCAGTATAGTTGTTACTTTTCTCACCTCAAGCTCAGCAGTTCTAAACCACCAGATGATCTGCAGAGAAAGATCAGGCTTTCTACCACCATAAATAACTACAGTGTTGGCCTGAGCCCCAGTGGCGTAGTGGTTGTGCACGGGACTGCAGCCCACTTAGATGGAGGTTCAATTCCAAGCAGCGGCCTCCACAGGAGCAAAGGCTGGGCCTCCTACTCCCACCACCAGAGGGCAGTTCTTTGCCCCCCAAAAAACAAAACAAAGCAAATATTACAGTCTTACTGGTCTATGCACCCCATGCCCCCCCCCACACCAAGGACAATTCCATTCTGTCATAAAGGGGGGCTATGAGTTGGAGTTACCTTGGTGGCAAAGCGTTTGGCTGCTTTGTGGACTTCAATGGGTTAGAGGTGCAAAGAAACATTATGGCACGACAGTGTGGGAGTGGGGGCTCAGATATTCAGAGCACTTCCTAAGTGAATTGAAAAGGAAGACGCTATTTTAAAAAGATTGGCAGACATAGAGAAAAAGTGTACATGTTCACGATATATTGGGAATCAAGATAGGTTTTTAGTTCACCCCAAATAAATGTTTGGTAATTCTTTTCTGAATGAGATATCTGATTTACTCCACTCACTAGAGGGTTGGGGAGGTTGGTTACTGTGTATTAATAAGGTATGGAAGGATCCCTGGCTTGTGGTCCAAACCCACCAGTCGTTCCTTGAGAGAAAGGCGCGGTTTTCACACTTACACAGTTTTGCAGTCTCAGAAGTCCTCCATAGGCTGGCTAGAGGTTGGAATCCTGTCAGTGGCGTGGGTTTGGGGACTTACTAAGGTGTTTACAGGGCAGTACAGTTCTAAGAGAGGAACTCATATAAAATAAGGAACATTAGCACTTGACTTTTGAAGGACTTATGTTCTAGTTATGAAGTATTCAAAGATTTGTGCCTTGAGTCAATAATGAGACCTATGAATCAATCTCTCACAAAGTAAACAGCAATTAAAATAGCACCAGATCCAGTTTAGCTAATTTAAAGATTGAGTACATTTTAAGTATAAGATTGCCCATATTAATCAGCAATGCAGTAAATTCAAGTTTGGGTATGGTTTCAGAGAATGAAATATACCTTTTTTTTTTGCTGACAGGAATTTGGTGGGGTCCACATTTTCTATTGGACGATGATTTAAAAACCTGTCTTTGAAAATTTTAATCCTCACTCGATTTGTTATTTGAAACCATAATTTAAAAAAACCTTCTCAAGCTGAGCCCCAGTGGTGTAGTGGTTGAGTGCAGGACTGCAGCCCACTGGCTTGGTGGTTCAAATCCAGCAGCAGCTCTCCAGGAGCAAGGCTGGGCCTCCCACTCTCACCAGAGGATAGTGATTCCTCCTGCCAAAAAATAAAAGTAAAAATAACAAAAAAACCCTTCTCTAATTCAGATAACATTTTCATATTTTCTGATTTATTCCCCTGTAATATTTTATGCTGATCTGTATACTACTCAAAAGTATATTCAGAAGATATGATTATTGTCCTTGTTTTGTGATACTAAAGAAGTCATCTTGATTGATTTTCTGGAAGGACACAGAATCACCATGAAAATTTATGAGAAAAGTGAAGTAAATAGAAACTTGTATTAGAAAATACCAGGAAAGTTTCTTTGATAATTTTTTTCACTAGCACATCCTTCAAGATTACTGTGGACTACACTATAAGCATTTTGTAAGGCACCTTACACCATTCACACTATGCCCTTGAATGCCTCTTCAGGCTCCCTTTGCTTCTCAGACTCAAAGAAAAATTTAAAAGAACACGAATTGGGTCTCTCAAAGGTGACAATACTGCATACTGTGTGGTATAAAGTCAAGAGCATATAACTTTTGAAGAGGGATTAGAGAAATGGAAACATGCCATTCAGAATTGTATTAATCTAGTTGGAGGTTGTGCAGTTGAAACATTTTACTGTTTCTGTTTATGAAAGGTTTCTGTAATTTTGTAGCACTGAATTTTTTTGAGTTATCTTCATCTAAGTGTGAGACAAAGGACTAGTGCTAGGACACCAACTTAGAACTCTTCTTTATTTTCTTCCTATTTTTCTCTCCTTCCTTCTTGGCAACTATTTCTGAGTTTCGTTGGCATTCCTTGTCCATAAGACAGAGTGAAGTTTTCAAGTTAAGAATCTGGACATCGATCGCAAACTGTGTTTGCACAAAGGACAGAAGAGGATCATGTGAACACCAAAGGGCATTCTTCACTATTTTTAACTCCAGACTTTTCTCTTCAATCTCAGAAATGCATTGGAATTCATTGAAGTGAAAGCAACATTGACACCCACCTTTATCATATCATATAAAATATATTTATTTAAAATTAAATAATTGAAACAGCAATAGCTAGAAAATTATTAGATATTCATTTCTGATAGGTGCCATAACCTTTTCAGACATCACTCTTAGCAGTTTTAAGAACTGATGATGATTCACTCATTATAATTTATTCATTAATATATTTTTAGACCCCTTCTGTTCAACTCACATTTTATTAGTAATTTGTAAATACACAACACTGTTATATAATTATTTTATACAGGGAAAATCCAGAAATACTTCCTTTAGCAGCCTATTAATGTGGTTGATTTCACAACAAAACATGAAAATTATAGAAAACCATCATGCTATCTTGATAAAGCTGATCTCACATCAGATGGCTAAACAGAAATATTGGACATCTGAAGGATAATTTTGAAAATAGTCAAATAATAACTATAGAAAAGGAAACAATCCTTGTATCTCATCAGAAGACATGATGGATTTCCAGATAGTATAATATTTTTTTCAAAATGAGATTTAAAAATTGTCAAGACTCCCAGTTTCTGAACTATGTGTGCATAAGAGCTGGTTCTAGGTATATGAGATGACATGGCAGTAATATGTCTCATATACATTTTAAAGAATTTCTCACATTGTGACATATGGAAAATGAGTCCAGGGAATTATTTGCAATTAGACATTTATCCTGTTTTTATTTTTAGGTTCTAGAGGTATAAAGTTGTGAAGGGCTCCAGAGAAATTCACATAAAGGGAGAAGATGTATCTGGGATATTTCAGGGCAAGGAAATATTTAGATTTAAATTTCCATGATTAGACACACCCTTTCCCCAAGCTCCAGTGATATGTGAGACTACCAGTTCTGTATTACCTCTATTAGGTGGAAGGGTAAATGTCTTCCCAACTCAATACCTGCTGGCTGCCTAGCAATAAAATTACTAGTCCTAAATCCTAAAAAATAGTATCCTTTCAAACAATATCTTCCTCAAGAAGTGAGCTAATATTTTCATAAATATTATTTTACGAAAACATAAAATAAAGTAATAAAAAGTTTGGGGACAAACATTTATACTCAGCATTCATAAAAAAATACAAAATAACAAGAAATGTTTAAATATTGTGTATCAATGTTTGGGTAGTGTTTCAAATTCAGCAGCTGCTCTCCAGGAGCAAAGCTGGGTAGCTCCCACAATCACCAGAGGGCAGTGATGCCCCAAAACAAAACAAAATAAAACAAAACAAAATCTTTATCATTGGGCCATTGGAGTCTATAGTAGAACTTCTCTGAAGATGAAAAAGTCCCTCGCTAGATTCACAGCCATGGACATATGAGCCCGGGATCCTGTGATAATGTTTCAGGAATCATCTGTTGAGGATAATAGGAGAACACCATCTGCACTGAGAATAAACAAACAAATACAACAACAACACACAGAAGGAATTGTCAAGATTCCAGTAACAGCAAATATCTTAAATATTTTGATGAAAACAATGTCTGCAAAGTATTAAGACTGGCAGGGAGCGGCAAACTCTTCAGACCCAAGAGTCAATCCTGCCCTTCCTAACAATTTTAAAATCACTCAACACCCTGAAATATGTTTTCACAAATGAATGAAATCACCTTGATCTGAAATAATAACCTTCAAAATGTTTCAAAGTTCCTTCAGAGCCACACGTTCAAACTAATAGAGCCGCATATGACTCACAAGCCACAGTTTATTGACCCCTGGGCTGTGGGATAGGAAGGTTTATTGTGCCAACCTGGCCAATAGACACATGTGGAATGAATAAGGTTGATGTCTAATGGAAGACAGAGAGATAAATGGCTTGGTGAGTTTTGTCCTTATTGTATTTGGCTCTCTGATGATCAGACCTGTATGTGATGCCTTAGCTAGTTCTGTGCCTCAGCTTGCGAGCTACACTACCTGTGGGATACTCAACCCACAAGTCTTATTGCTATAGTTTGAGGTTCCTTCAAAACCTGCTTCACCACACTGCTGGTGTGCACATCACTTGAACTGGAGACTGTCAGACCCTGTCATCTGGCTGACTGCTGGAGACCCGCCCTGCTGCTTCCTGTCTGTAGCCTGACTACCTTCCTTGCTTTATAGAGCCTCAGCTGTCTGATTCCTTGATTTGCACCCAAAAGTCTTTGAGAGTTGAAGGACTTCCAGTATATTAACTGTCTCATGGAAGTGAGTTGAACTGAGCCCTCTGTACTGCTCTGTGGACTAATCAGTTATTTATTTCATTTTGAAATCTCTGTATATATATATATATATATATATATATATACAGAGATAGATACATATATATGTGCAGAGAGATTTAATATAATATGTAATCATAATAATATTCATAGAGTATAATTCATATAATAATATAAAATCATACAGAGATATTTAGAGAGAAATTTAATATAATATACATATATGTAAAATCATAAGTGTCCTGGTTTTGTCTCTCTAGAGAACTCTGTCTAACATAGGCTAACTCTGATTTAGTAACAACTAGCTCTTACAAACATGGTCCAGCTCAATGCATGTCTTCATGTAGGAAACACCCAAGACATGGGTGTTATAGCAAAGTGTGATGAAAAAATTAGATGGTGCCTAGCTATCAGATGGAATAGCATCTGAGATCTTAGAGGCTTGTTTCCCCCACAAAAATAACCTTTTAAGTGGGATGTCAATTAAGTCCATATGGAAGAAGTATACTAACATCCATGACCAAATGACTTTAAATTATATAATCAAAAATCCAAAAGAGGGAATAGTATCAGAACTTAAATCTTGAGATTCTGGTGTACAAATAGCTATGGATGACAGTGAAAGTCCAAGATACATTTGAGAGATCTACACAGGAAATAAACCTCTGCTGAAGTTCTTTTATCCTTAATCCAGGAGGGGAATAAATGGATTGCCTGACAGAGTGCATTGGAGAGTTGATCATAGGAGATCAAAGTGAAAAAACTGACCTGACCAGTTAAAACCTTGTCACTTGACCCCACTCTTGATACACTTTGGGCCTGGTCTGGTTTTTGATACATTTGTTGTTTTTATTTATCTACTCAATACATACAACAATTATTCTTTCCAAATTCCTAGGATTCAGCAGAGGGCAAAGATAACCATCGTGCAAAAGAATCTGTTACTTAATTTCAGATACACAAGAGCATCAATGACATTCACATTATAGTTTGAGTGAATTTTTATTTTATGTATTTATTTACTGCTTTTATTTTTGTCATTGGCATTGCAGTGTGTTTCCCATAACAGTCTAGGAAAAAAACTGAGTTTAAGAAAAGATTAACTACTGTTATGAGATGAATAATCTTTGTAGGGTGTGAATGTCTTTTAAATAAGGTTATAAATGCTTAATATACAGTTTGAACTTAGAGAGGAATTTTCCTGTTGACATTTCATTCATCTTTAAGAATGAATAAGAAACTGGCCCTGCAACTTTCTCCTTCTACCAGACCAGGCCCAAAGTGTATCAGAGTGGGATCAAGTGACAAGGCTTTAACTGTTCAGGTCAGGCTTTTCACTTCCATCAACTATGATCAACTCTCCAGTACTCTCTGTTAAGTAATCCATTTATTACCTCTCTGATTAAGGATAAAGGGACTCCAGCAGAGGTTTATTTCTTGTGTAGATCTCTCAAATATATCTTGGACTTTCAATGTCATCCATAACTGTTTGCACACCAGAATCTCACAATTTAAGCTCGTAGTTATGACTTTCTCTGAATCCAAATGGCCAGTATATTTTTATTAGGCCTAATCTGTGTGAGATCACATTATAAACAGATTATTAAATATGGTGCTGAAATTTCTTATATGTTTCCAATATATTATGTATATGTTCTTCTGTTAGTGAAGTAACTCACCCTTGGTGGAATGAAAGGCCCCACCACTGAATTTTAGAGAAGATAACTTGTACACGCCCTCCTTCTCTGACCTTCTAGAAAATACTTTCCTGGGAATTTTAACACAGTGCTCATTTAATACAGCATCATTTATATTTCTTGTTAGTACATCTGAAATACCTATTCTAAGAAAGGCTCTTTGAAGTATTTCTATGTGAAAAATTGGCTATTTGATGGCCAGCAGTTTTCAATCACTGGATCTTTTCTAGACAGTAATATATAAGGTTTTAATGAATTTAGTTATTTACTCTTTGGTTTTCTCCTCATAAAGCAATGAGTTATTATATCACACAGGCAAGCAAGATAAATCTCTCACTGATGATGGCTGATTTATAACAAGACTTTATAAATTGAATATTCATGTTAAAAAAGTTCCTTTTAAACATGAATGATATATAATGACATCCATAACTCATGTTTCTTCTTTTACTTCTGTTCACAGCAATACTGATGTATTTCCTTTTCCTCTTTTCACCTTTATATACTTGATTTACAATTCCTTGAAATGGAAAATATATTTTAATATGCAGTGAGGTATGTACATGTTATGTGTATATGTGTTTGATTATACTATTGTAATCAGAGTAGCTGATTAGATTTTGGCTGGTGCATAGCAAGATTAACATTTGAGCTTAGGAATAAAACACTTCAATTATCACAGATCCTGAATGGGTGAATCACTGTTATAAAATTTGCTCATCTGCAGGATAAATCTTAGGTGGTAAGAAAGGAGTTTTTTTTTTTGTTTTTCAGAATCTAAAATATGTGTGTTCTCTATTTTCCCTTATATGTATGTTTTAGGTGATTCATATGGAATTATTGGTGTGGGGTTCACCTGCAACATTTCTTGGAAATATTATAAAAATGATGTATCCATCCCTTTTGTGGCCAACCTTGGGCCAGTGCAGTTTGAAAACTGGAATTTCACAGAATAGCTGGAGTTTTCATTGTTCTTGAGAAATCAGAAGGTTGAGCCATAGTTCTTCAAAATAAACACTTGAATCTTTCTGAATAACCACATCCTTCCATATGGAAACCGATCACTTTCACAATGCATTCTATCTACTAGAAAGCCACCCATCTATAAAAAATATTATAATTCAACATAACTCAAATTGACACCCATATTGCTGTCAAGTAAATTCCAATTCATAGCCACTCTACAGGGCAGAGTAGACTTGTTACATAGGGTTTCCAATATTCTAATCTTGATGAAAGTATGTTCTCACATTTATGCCAAGAAGGAGCAATTGATATCTAAACTGAACTTTCAGCTATCAGTCAGGTTTTTACACTCTCCAAAGCCAGTGCTTCTATACAAAAGCCAGAGAGGTGAAATAAATACGGTAAGTGGTATCAGGTAGGTGCTCAAAGAGTGCAGTGCATACTTGTCCTGTTCACAAGAAGAGGCTTCTATCTAACACCTAGAACATGTTTGAGGATGATGGGCCTAATTTTGCAGTAATGTTTTGATTTCAAGAAAACTGGAAACTCAGAGAGCTATGCAAAATTTCCCACTTTCCAAAACTGTATGCATTAAATAAAATGTGTGGGTTCACTAGACCTACCCTACAGACCAACAATCTGCAACCCTAACTTTAAAGATGGTTTTAAATATCTTCAATGGAAAGATGTCACACATGTGCACAAAGGGGAAGAGTAGTACCAAGAATTTACTTGCAGCCCATAACTATCAATCTATGGTACATAATAGATACTGACCTATTCACCTACCATTCTACATGCCATTCATTTCACTAATCTCCATATTAGTTTAAATCTATGCTCACGCAACATATAATAGCATATAAATATTTTTACCCCCTCCCTTCCACATATAAATATTTTTGAATGTATGCGATTCATATTTTGGAAAATTAAATGGTGATATTTCCCACCAAAACAAGAATGTTTCTTTTGAATAATATGCACAAATTTTATCCACCAGTTTATCTGATAAATCATCTTAAGTAAGATAGTTAGAGGGCATCTGAAACATTAAAATTATAGCATTTTCAAAAATTCCAGAAACATGTCTATGGTTGACCATTGCATTTCCATTTCAATCTGCTATTTCAAAGCAGAAAGATAGGTGATCATATAGGATATGTGTTCCTATTGACATCATCTTTGACAGAACCTGTGAAAATTATCTTTGTAATTCTAATTCAGGACCCAATTGTAATAGTGGTCAGTGCTTCATAAGTGCTTTAGATTTCTAGATGGTCAAGAACAGACCTTATGACCAAGTGAAGGCACTAGCTTGTGCCTCACTCAAAAACATTCTGATGTTGAGGGAACTCACTGAGGGCAGGAAGCTAGCTCCCCGGAAATGCCATCATGCTAAATAACTCTTTGGTCCTGAGAGCAGTGCTGTGTGAACTCAACAAAAGGGGTATGAATGCGAGGATAGTTTCTTGAAGACTGCTCTGAACCCTAATGCTCATAGAGTGACTTGTACAGAATCTGAATATTGGTCACTTTCAAATACTCATATTTTCAAACACTACCTATATGTCCATAGATTTTCTAATTCTTTTTAAAATCACATGTAGACTAAGTATAAATATGTTCTTTAACCATAAATGTAGTAAAAGTGAGTTCCCCAGAGACTCCCTGATTAATTGATTTGAATAATAATAGAGAACAATTATTTCTTCTTCTAAGTTTTTTTTTCTTTTTTTAAGAACATGGTAATATTCCTTAAGACCCCTTGCATTCAAGTCTGCCTTGTTCCTAGATAGCAGGGACTGAAGGAGAGCATACAGCAATTTTTAAAAAGGCATGAGTTCACATATGTATCATGGATCTGTTCTTATAATTTGGCTGGCATGATGCCTTTGCCAGCCTCTGCACAGAGGTTTCAGTATAAAACAACACAAATCATGCTTCCCCTTCATTTTCAGATTTGACTGAAGTGGTGAACTTCATTAACCTTGTTGGAAACTTAGAAATATTGTAAAATGGCTTTCAGTGTTCCCTTTAACCTACAATTTAAATGAAACTGAAATTCAAAATAAAATGGAATTGAAACTTAGCAACACATACATTTGTGGAATTTAGGACAGAGTGCAATTTCATGCAGCGGTGCCTTTTTCAAACTCACAATTCCAGCGGGGGTAGGCAATGCTATTAATCACGAACCTTCATTTAATTACACTGATGCAACTAATCATACTTTACACAATATGTTGATAGTCTAGAACTGACTGGTCAGTGTTAGCTTTCAGCGGGAAGAAGGCACCCTATTCATTGCATCTCCTGGGTGGTAATATAAACAAGGAGAAGATAGGAGACCCTGTTCTATTATCGGGTGTATTGGTCTTATACCTCCCTAAGTTTAATTATGCACTTGCCAATCACTCTAATGAGACATACTTCGGCAGTTGAGCAACAATGAAATATTCACAGGCATGAGTGTAAGCTGTAGTCCTAAGAATATGGACAATTTCAGGCAGGAAAATGAAATAACTAGAAATTGACTTCAAGAGACTAAATAAACAGAAGATGAGGGACTTTGAACAAGTACAGAAAAACCTTTCCCAGATTCTTCCCCTGCACATTTGCTTAAAATTTTCACAGAATATTAGTTACTGATATAAATAAAAATGAGAAGGTGGCTTGGTGAGTAGAAAAGTGTGTTTCTCTGTAGAAATTAGTCTTTAAATAAAAAGTAAGCATGAATACAGACTACCGCGAACTCAGTTTTTGCTAGTGAATCCCTGGGAAGATACACTCCTTTGAGAGCTGTGCAGTCAGACTCGAGAGCTGAGCTTCAACATGTCTGTATATTAAAAAGTAATAAAATATATTAATATGTTAAATTCTTAAAATATTCTAACTTATACAAGAAGTGATTCTTCAGGTAATTTATTTTAGGTACATCAAATATATCTTATAGAGTATGTAGAATGCTACCAATAACTTGATTATTGTTTCCTCTAGGCTTGGTAAATGCATAATATTTTCATTTATGCAATTATAGAGTGCAAACAATGGACTCAAATGTCCATATCAATGATACAGTTTATGATATATATGTTCCTATGAGAAAAAAATTACTATATATATATATATGTGAACTGTAATACTTTTCCCACCACTAAAATACAATTATCTCTGTGGTGACAGACAACTAGGAGTTCGGAGTCTAGAACAAGAGTACAAAATGGAAAATAAATGACCTCCCTAACTGAAACCAGAAAAGGGATTCTAGGTAGGCAGAATTTAATTATCACCATTAGAATCAGTCCAGGAGCAAACATTCATTCTCAGGAGAAACTTAGTAATTTTTTAATGACAACAGTAGAGTGTATCTAGGTTTCTCACAACATAACAGCACCCTTTGTCCCAGGTGAAGGGCCATATATACCAGTGCTTTGTGTAATTAGTCCACTTGTTTTTCTGGACCACATTTTACCCCTAAACTGCACATGACTGGTCCTGGTTACTGGATCACACTCACTCGCTCACTCACACACTCACTGGTACAGACATATGCTTTAATGAACATGCCAGCATATAATGTACACTAACTTTTTGTCCATTTCCAAAGCAGTATTCCCATTCAGATTAACTCTTTTTTTTTTGTTTTTTTGTTTTTTTGGGGGGGCATCACTGCTCTCCAGTGGTGGGAGTAGGAGGCCCAGTCCCACTGCTGGAATTGAACCTCAGTCCCAGTGGGCCGCAGTCCCGCACACAGCCACTACGCCACCAGGGCTCAGCCCCAGATTAACTCTTAACAGATGAGTTAGTCCGGATAGACTAGAGGAACAAATTTCAGAGACACGCATATAGGTATAAGGAAAGGGTTTATAATACAAAAGAAATGTGACCCTAAGAAGGCATCCCAATCCAGTCCAGTGCAAAGTCATAAATTCAATAATAACCCATATGCCCGAAATCAGTCTATAAAATCTGCTTCCGACTCAGGAAGTCACAGGTCAGTGGGTGCAGAATTCTGGTGCTGGCAGGGGTCTCCCCATGGCTCCTCGCTTCCAGGGCTCAGGTCCATCAACAGCATGCCACTCCAGCTTCAGATGTCTGTCTACATCAGGCCTAAGCCGTGTGGTCTCTCTACTGGCTACTCCAGCTTCCCAGCCGCCGCCATTCTGTATTGCCTGTAGTTAATCATCTCTGATACTAACTCCCAACAACTGGGGAAGATAGTTCTCATCTTCATGAGGGAAATATCGCGAGATTTCCCTGAAGTCTCAGGTGAAAGCCATGCCCACATAGAGGCCTCATCAGCTACTCAATGGCTTTCTCCTGATTAACAGGCCAGACTCCACCCCTACATTTCAATTATAAAATTAACATAAGCATATGACTGCCACAACAGACAACTAATAAATATAATATGCAACATAGATTCAAGTCCTTAATGTCTATATAGAATATATAGATGCTTTTTAATGGAAAAGGAGATTTTGTTTAATCAATTTGCAAAGACCATATATATTCTTTTGTGTTCTCCCAGACCCTGGAAATACATAAGAACAAAGAATTTAAATTGTGTTTGTGACCAGAGGGAATAAAGTCAAGGAGGATGATGGGTGAAGAGTGCTAAGAAGTAGTAAACACTTCAGAGACTTGTATTCTATCTCCTCTTATTTTCTGGGGAATTCTGATCTTTCATTCTGCTCAAGGAAAAGTTGAAAATGCACATTTTCTGCTTCCTTGTGCTTCAAGATTTATAACTGTCTTCAAATTAAATAATTTTTCTGTTTATCACTTCTAATACACATTTCTGTCAAAAGTTTACAAAGTGTTTTGCTTCATGTGTAAGTTTTATTTTATTATTTTTGTGGGGGGAGTGGTGCATCACTGCCTCTGGTGGTCCTGGGCGCTACCCTGGGCCGCTCCTGAGTGCTGCCACTGGATTTGAACCACCAAGCCCATGGGCCACAGTACTGCACTCAACCACTTACACCACCGGGGCCCAGCCCCTGTGTGTAGGTTTTAAAAAGACCAATTTAAAAACCATATGCGAAGCTAGGGGGATCCCTGGTAGTCTAGTAAACCACACACACACACAAATGTCAGCAGGTGGGACAGCCCAATCCCACTGTAGGAGAGAAATAGGTCCCTTAGCAACCATAGAGCTACATGGCCACGGAAATCCTATGCAACTGTGCTTCTCTGCCCTACAGAGATGCTGAGTATTAATAGACCCTATGGGAGTGGACAGTTGTGATAATAGTAAACAGATAGGTTTTAGAATAATATTTTATGATATTTTAAGTATGTTTTATGGTTATTTTTTGAAATATACTATTATTGCTAGTTGTCAGCAAATTGACTCATTCAGGGCACACACACACACACACACACACATATATATATATAGTTGGAACACTTTTCTTATTAAAAAATTGGAAATGTAATCTAAAATTATGATAGCAAGTAAAACATTCTCGTGTGTGAGATTTTCTGACTATAATGATTGATAATGGCTGTTCTGTTGTTAATGTGAGAAGCCTGGGTTGTGTGGTGGTTTGGCATTGGGCTGCTCACCATGATGTCAGCACTTTGAGACGCTCCACTGCCCTTTAGAATAAAGAGGAGACTTTCTACTTCCATCAGGAGTTTCAGTTCTGGGACACACCACAGGAACAGTTTCATTCCACCCAATAAGGTCACCATGGTTCAGAATTGATAGCAGTGAGTTTATTGGTTTACTGTTCATGCAGCCTTGGGAATTAAGTATATTTAAAAAAAAATAAATTCAAAGGATTATTTGCCTTGAATATTTGCTTCTTTATTTCATATGCCATTGTTATTATGCATTTATTACACACCCCGCCTCGCCTCCAATGTTTTTGTCTTATTGTATTGGTTTTTAGATATGTTCCTAGACTTTCTGGGGGCACTAGTTCAGCAAATTGCTTTGAACACATTGCATCAGCTCTACTTTCTTACATACACTGTTCTATAAATATTTTCAGCTATTAAATTGTTGCTTCACTAATTTGCCACCCTATTTAAAATGGGAGAGTAATTCAGACCCATAAATTGTAGGACAGAATGAAAAAAAGTGTAAGAATTATTTGAAAAAGAATTAAATATTAAGGAACTTCTAAAGGAAGCTCTATGGTGACCCATGGTGGTTGGTTCGTTGTACCTAGAACAATCATAAGGCCAATTGTTTGAAACCACCAGTCACTCTGCTGTCCTGATATCCAGGTGTCAAAAGATATGGTGTCTGGTGTCTCAAAGGCTTGAAGATAGACAAGCAGCCATTTAGCTGAGAAGCAACAAAGCCCACATGGAGGAAGCACACCAACCAGGGTGATTATGAGCTGCTGTGAGATCAGGTATCAGACACAAAGACCCAGAGCAAAAAATCAAAATGTGAATGAGATAGGGAATGCAGAGTGGAGGCCCCAATCCAAACTGTAAGCAATTGTATGTCCTCTTTCAGAAGGGTTGTGGGGAGAAGACAGGTCAGAAAGGGTGCAGTGTAGCACCAATGGAACACGCTTTTCCTCAGGTTCTTTAATGCTTCCTCACTCCCATGTCATGACCCAAACTCTACCTTACAAATCTAGCTAGGGGGCTGAGCCTCGGTGGCGTAGTGGTTGTGCGCGGGACTGCAGCCCACTGGGACGGAGGTTCAGTTCCAGCAGTGGGCCTGGGACTCCTACTCCCACCACCGGAGAGCAGTGATGCCCCCCACCCAAAAAAGAATAAAAAAATTAAAAAAAAATCTAGCTAGGCCAGAGCATGTACGTGATGACAGATCAGAGCTGGAGACAACAAGGAAGCGGGTGAAGGGGGACATCACGCTGTGTAAGATATTACAAAATAATAATAATTTATAAATTATCAAGGGCTCACGAGGGAGGGGAGAAAAGAGAGGAAGGGGAAAATGGGAAGTTGATAAAAAGGGCTTAAGTAGAAAGCAAATGTTTTGAGAATTATGAGGGCAGCAAATACGGAAATGTGTTTGACATACAATGTATGTATGTATGAATTGTGATGAGAACTATATGAGCTCCCAATAAAATGATTAAAAAGTTCAAGGTCTTTTTTTAATGACATTGGATTTAAGAAATATGATAATCTACTAAAACCTATGCATCGTAAAAAATAGAGCTGGAAACACATGGAATACAGGACAGATAAACTCCTTGGGACAAATATTGAGAGTAGCCATACCAGAAGAGTAAGGGGAAGGTGGGGGGAAAAGGGGAAACCAATCACAATGATATTTCTATAACCCCCTCCCAGGGGGATGGACAACAGACAAGGGTGTAGGGGAGATGGCGGACAGTGCAAGACATGAAAAAAATAATCATTTGTAAATTATCAAGGATTCATGAGGAAGGCAGGGTGAGGAAGGAGAAAAAATAAGGAGTTGATATCAAGGACTCAAGTAGAAAGAAAATGCCTTGAAAAGATGATGACAACATATGTACAAATGTACTTAAGACAATGGATGGATGGATGGATTGTGATAAGAGATGTATGAGCCCCCAATAAAATGACTAGAATTTTCTTTTAAGTTTGGAACCAAAGGAGAATGCTTCTCTGGCCTATAAAGCCATTGTGATTTATAGTAGCATGTTTTCTTGTTGGTATAGGAGGCAGTGAAATATGTACAGAAACTACAAGTTGGATAGTTACTACATAGCCAAATCTCAGTTTGAGAAGA
>PVJH01021766.1:0-39489 GCA_004026705.1 Nesogale talazaci
GCTCTGCAAACAATTCCTTCCACCCCAGGGTTTCTAGCAAAAGTTATCATGCTCTGGCAAAAAGCCAGCTTCCGGGATGCTGACGCTGTCACTGACTTATATCATCATTGGTTAACATGGACCTTGTTTCCCTCCCCTGTTCTGTACTCTCATTAGCATACTGGACCAAAGTGAGGATTGCAGCCTCTCTTGCGTGCCTTTTTTTACCTTTTTTGGAACTTCACCCCTAATTGGTTACAGCCACCTAGTCCGCTCATTCACTGTATTTGCATAATATCAGTTCACATGTGTTGTAATATTATTGGTCATTTCCCCATTTCACTGTGTTTACATATTATCAGATTGTGCGGCTATATTTACCCTGAGTTTCTCCCCAATAAACGAGGCTTGATCAGAATCCTGTCTTGCCTCCATTCTTCACGTTTTTCCTACCCATCTTCCTCTTTCAGGATCCGGACCCAGAGATCCACATTTGAGTGTCCCGTGGGCCGGGACACTCATGGCGCCCCACGTGCAGCTAGTCTTGCGAGTTTAGAGAGCTATTTCCACGAGCCACGCGCTCCAAGAAGCTAGCCCTCCTCGCGGACGGCCACCTGGAGAAGGAGGACGTCCCTGGAAAAGAGCGAACAACCCCGAGAATCAGTCGACCCCCTCCCCGTTTGTTGCCTCCCCGGCGGCGTGGTTACCTGCTGCGTGATCTGCCTAGAGGTGAGTCGTTGTTCGCAATCATGGGAATGGAATTGAGCCAACACCAGATATTCGTTGGTCAGTTAAGAGACGCTCTTCGGACACGAGGAGTAAAGGTTAAAGCTAAGGATATGTTTAAGTTCTTTGATTTCATTAAAGATACATGCCCCTGGTTTCCACAGGAGGGCACTATTTCCGCACGTACTTGGGACCGTGTGGGTGATTGTTTAAATGATTAGTATGAGGAGTTCAGGCCAGAACGCGTTCCTGTTACAGTGAAATCCTATTACAATTTAATTAAGGAGATTATTGATGTTAAAAATAATGACTCACATGCCAGTCGCTTTATTGCTCAAACTGAAACTCTCTTAAAAGCAGCTTCCAATCCGGAGCTACGGACCTCTTTGCAGTTTATTTCACTAGAGGACAAGCGAGATTCGGGGTCCAAGGATGAATCTAGTCCTACATTGCCTCCGCCTCGCAAAAATCTTTTCAAATATCCAAGTTTGTCTAATCTCCAGCGCAACTTTGTTAGGGATACCGTTCCCCAAATGTCAAACAGCAAACAGGAACTGGAAAGGACCTGGGACCGCTTAAGGCCAAGCCCAAGTCAGACTCCACCGTCCATGGCGCCTTTGGTCCCCTGGAAGATCCAAGTGAGGAGAACTGGGACGATTTGGAGAACAAGCCGCTCGTTATCATGATCGCGACCCTGCCTTTTACTCGACCTTGTTTCCCGTGTATCCCTCAGCGCTGCAAAATAATGATGGCGGCGGTATCCCGCCGCAAGCAGAAATTAAAAATGGCGGCGGCTTCCTGCCGGGAGCAAAAATTAATAACAGCGGTGGCTTTTCGCCGCGAGTGAAAAATCAAGATGGCAGTGGTTTCTCGCCGCGGCTGGAAAGCCCAGATGACGACGACTTTTCAACATATTTAGAGAATTTTAATGTCAGCAACTCTCCTTGGCCCGAGGGGAAATAACAATAGGCAATATTTGCAACCCAGAGTGGTGAAGGTCAGTCCTCGGCTAGTTCCTCCGACCTTTAGCCAACATTGTCGAGCTTCAAACGCTCCCTTTACTCTACGTTTACTTGAAAACATCTGTGAGAAATGGTTAACTCCAAATAATTGAAAAACCCTGGCACATGCATCCTTTCTGCAGGGGATTATTTGTTATGGAAATCTGAGTATTTTGAATTTTGTAAAGAAACTGCTGAGTTCAATGTTGGAACTGATACCCCCTGGGGCAGGGATATGTTAATTGGTGAAGGCATTTACACATCTAAGGAACGGCAGTCTGTTTTTGCACTGGGAGCAATCCCCTAAGTAATGTTTTAAATGTGGCCAGCCAGGACATTTCGCTCTACAATGCCTTAATAATAACATCAGTGGGGTCCCTTTTGCTCCACCCATTCAGCAGCGTAAACCTTCTAGCCCCTGTCCTCGCTGCAGGTGTGGATATCATTGGGCCAGGTATTGTAGAAACGTCCCAGAAAATAATAATTTTTTACAAGCAAATAATAATCTTCCCTCTGCCACCCGTTCAGGAAACGGAATGAGGGGCCAGCCTCAGGCCCCGCTACAAATCTTGGGGGCAGTCAATTTTGTCCCAACCTGCTTTGGCAGATGGACATCACTCATCATTCAGAATTTGGTACTTTAAAGTACATTCATGTTTGCATTGATAGCTTCAGTGGATTTATACTTGCCTTTCTTCAGTCGGGAGAGGTCACCAAGCACGTTATAGCCCATCTTTTACACTGTTTTTCTATATTGGGCAAACCTAAGCAAATTAAAACTGACAATGGTCCAAGTTATACTGTCAAGGCCTTTCAAAGATTCTGTGCTACATTACAAATAAAACACACAACTGGAATTCCCAACAATCCGCAAGGCCAGGGAATGGTAGAAAGAGCTCATCTTTCCATAAAAACCATGATTTCCAAAATCAAAGGCACCGATTGGTGTTCTAATAGGAACACACCACGCAATAATTTTGTGTCATGTGCTTTTTATAAAAAACTTTCTCGGGTTGGACAAAGACGGCAAGTCAGCTGCAGACCGCTTTTGGCATGGTGGTACGCAAACTCAGTTTGCTATGGTCAAATGGAAAGACCCCATTGACAATGTCTGGCACGGACCAGATCCCGGGCTTGTTTGGGGAAGAGGATCTGTTTGTGTATTTTGATGGCTACCAGAATGACTGGTAAGACAAATTGATAACAAGTTACCATCCAGGAAGGAAAACTCCTCCGGAGGAAGCCTTTATTCTTTTGTCTTGCAGATGCAGTGGAGTGATCAATGCTGCGACCTTTTTTAACCTTATATTGCTGGGCACCACCCTCCTAATTTTGGTCATAATATTGGCAGCAATTATTCCTGAAGACTGGACCATCTCACAACGAAGCTTCCTTATTGTTCTTTTTCTTTTTCATTGTTATTTTTTGCTAGCCTTGTGCTGTGTTTGGCTCTAAAGTGTTGATTAGTTTTATTTGGTGCCCAGTATAAGTGTTTAATCATGATTGCTCAAAATTTTGTCTTTTTGTGTTGCAACCTCACTTTGTTTTTTGTGGACCATTAATGCTACCCATGTTGAGCGAAACTATAAAATCACCTCCCCAACAGCCTGGAGATTTTTTCTTAGTGAAAATTTTACAAATGAGCCACACCGTAGAGAGGGCGTTACTCAAAACCTGAACCACGGAGGACCTCAAGGCCATATCCTGGCCACCACAACTTGACCTCTTGCTGGTTGCTCCGTTCCTCTAACTTTAAACTTCACCTTTTTTAGAGGAAGCTACAAATATAGAGATGGCAGTGGCAACCCCGTCGGTAAAAACATTGAAGGGCAGGGACTACTTTGTTTTCTTTATGACCAATTTAAACCCTCCTGCAATACTTCTTGGGTTCAGGAGAATGTTGGTTGTCCATGGAAATCCTGCCGACTTCATTACGTACATACTGGGGTCCTTTACTTCACCAAAAAGTGTTTTTCTTGGACAGGCACCCATTATGTAATCACTGTTCCTGACTCAAATCATGATTGTTGGACTAGTCAAGTCCCTGGCGCCTGGTATCTCCAGTACTGGGACAACTATCCTTCCTCTAAAGTTTACATTTGGAAAACCATTGTTCAAGTACAACCAGCAATTCATCAGCACATTCAACTCCAGGAGCAAGCATTACAATCTGCTATACATACCTTATCTAACCCATTTTACTGGCTTACCATTTTGCAAGAAGCCCTTATCTGGGCCAATGTTACCAATTCACCTATTAATAAAAATTGTTTTATGTGCGCTGCTCTAGAAAGAGCACCTCTGGCGGCTGTACCTGTTTTTCAGCCTAACCACACCCAGTTTTATCTCTCTAAATGTTCACCTTTTGCACCTATCTCACAGGTTCCTTTGTTTTTGCTTCCCGATTGCACCCAAGTTCCTTTCTGTTATTTTAATTCATCTTCAAAATTCTGTAATGTAACATCCATGCCTGTTCAGCCTTTATGTGCACCTAATGGATTCTTCTTTTGGTGCAATGGTACGTTGGACAAAAAACTAAATAATACAATGTCTGATATGTTATGTTTGCCTGTTACATTAGTACCCCAACTTACTGTTCATACCAAGGGGGAGTTTGTGGGCATAGTTCAGCAATTCAGGATTATCCGCTATAAACGGGCAGTATTTCTTCCTGTATTAGTAGGTCTCTCGTTGGCTTCTTCTGCAGCAGCTATTGGACTTAGTAGCGGAGCTTTAGCATATTTGGTCATCTCCAACAATGAGTTATCCTTACGCTTCCAATTGGCCATAGACGCGTCATCTGAGTCACTTGCGTCTCTTCAACACCAGATTACATCAGTGGCACGAGTGGCCCTACAGAACAGACGAGCCTTAGACCTTCTCACCGCAGACAGAGGAGGCACCTCTTTGTTCCTGAATGAAGAGTGCTGCTACTACATCAACGAATCCGGAGTAGTAGAAGATCGCATCATAGAACTGAACAAAATCAGCGATGAACTGTTACAATCCCATTGACAAAAAACTGAGACCAATGCTTGGTGGAGTTCCCCCTTATTCTCGGCACTGCTTCCAATTATTTCTCCGCTCACTGCCTTCCTAGTTGTGATTTCCATGGGGCCGGTTATTTTTAACAAGCTTATGGCCTTCATCAAGCAGCAAATAGAATCCGTGCAGGCGAAACCAATTCAGGTACATTATCATAGGTTGGAAATGCAAGACAGTGATGGTCGTGGCAGACACACTGTACCCACCAACCTCCCTTGCGTGCGTGCTGAGCTGACTAGCCAATGACGGGTAAGAGCTAACGGCAGCTGTACCAACCTAAGACAGGCCTGAATTTGCGCATATATCGGCATTCCCAGGACCAATGATGGGTAAGGACAGCCTGCGCGCTGGCCAACCTAAGACAGGCACAGTTCCCGCATCAGCTAATTGGTTTTTTCCGCCTACCCTTACTAATACAAAAAAGGGGGACATGTGGAGAGCCGGATTCAGAGGCCATTGTTTGCTCTGCAAACAATCCCTTCCGCCCCAGGGTTTCTAGCAAAAGTTATCATGCTCTGGTGAAAGCCAGCTTCCGGGATGCTGACGCTGTCACTGACTTATATCATCATTGGTTAACTTGGATCTTGTTTCCCTCCCTTGTTCTGTACTCTCATTAGCATACTGGACCAAAGTGAGGACTGCAGCCTCTCTTGCGTGCCTTTTTTTACCTTTTTTGGAACGTCACCCCTAACTGGTTACAGCCACCTAGTCTGCTCATTCACTGTATTTGCATAATATCAGTTCGCATGTGTTGTAATATTATTGGTCATTTCCCCATTTCACTGTGTTTACATATTATCAGATTGTGCGGCTATATTTACCCTGAGTTTCTCCCCAATAAGCGAGGCTTGATCAGAATCCTGTCTTGCCTCCATTCTTCACGTTTTTCCTACCCATCTTCATCTTTCAGGCTCCGGACCCAGAGATCCATGTTCAATTGTCCCGTGGGCCGGGACAAGGCTCAACAATTATAGTAGGTAACTTTAATACACCACCCTCTGAAAAAGACATATCACAGGGAAAGGAGCTCAACAATGAAGATACAGATTTAAATAGCACAAGTGGATCACTTGACTTGTTAGTTATTTTCAGAGCTTTTCACCCAATTGCAAAAAACTTCACATTTCTTTTCAAGTCCAAATGCCACATACTCAAAGGTAGACCACAAGCCTAACCTGAATAAATTCAAGTACATAGAGATTATGCAGATGTATCTTTCTGATCACTGTCCCATAAGACTGGAAATCAACAGAAGGACGATGAAGAAAACAAGGGATTCATATCAGGGATGCAGGGATGGTTCAACATAAGAAAGATCATTATTATTTGCCACATTGGGAGGAATTTATATGAAGCACATGATAATATCAATAGATGAGGAAAAGCATTTGACAACATCCAACACCCATTCCTGTTTAAGACATGCAAGAAGATAGGAATAGAAGGGAAATTCCTCGATATTATATAAGGTATATATGAAAAACCAACAGACAACATGGTAATCCATGGATAAAAGGTGAAAATAATTCCACTGAAAAAGGGAACCAGACAAGGATGTTCCCTCTCCTACTAAACATCATACTAGAGGCCCTACTAAACAACATAAGACAAAGAAAAGACATCGGGGATATTCATCTGAGGAAGGAAGAGGCGAAACCATCATTTTTCACTGGTAATATGATTTTATACATAGAAAAATCCCTGAAATTCCACAAGTTGAGTATTAGTAGCAGGGTACAAGCCCAACAAACAATTATATCGGACTGCTCTACACATCAGACAGAAATCACCAAAGAGTCAGTTAAAAATGTAGTACCCTTTACAATAGCCAAGCACAAATTGAAAAATTTAGGAATATACCTGACCGCCCCCCCCCAAAAAAAAACATGTACAAGGAAAGCTATAGAACAGTATTACCAAAGGAAAAAAAGAACAGTGTTACAAGAAAACAAGAGTGACTTCAACAAATAGAAGAATCTTTCATGCTCAGGGATTGGAAGACTCAACATAGTAAAGATATCAGTTTTGCCCAAGGCACTATGTTAGCTTAATGCTATCCTGATACAAATACTATGATCCTTCTTCAAAGAAATAGAAAAACTGCTTACCAACTTCATGTGGAGAGGGAAACTCAGAGAGCTTCCCTAGCAGAGAGCGCCTCAAGAAGAAGAACAAAGTGGGAGGGCTTGCTGCTCAACCTGACTTTAGCACCTATTATATGACCACAGTGGTCAAAATAGTGTGAAACTGATTTAACAACAAATATTCAGGCCAATGAAAAAGAACTGAGGACCCAGAAATAAAAACATCAGCATACAGGAAACTGATTTTTAATAAGGGCACCAAAAATATCAAATGGGAAGCGAATACTGGCGGTGCTGGAAAAAATTGGATATTTACCTGCAGAAAAGTGAAACAAGACCCTTACCTCATTCCACACACAAAAATAAGTTCAAGATAATCACAGACCTTAAACTAAAACTCTAAACAATTAGGGTCATTAATGAGGGAATTTTGAAAAACTGAGAACCTTGGTACAGGTAATACATAGGCTATAAGAAATAGGGAAGGATATAAATACAGAGGAGTCACAAATTGACAAGTGAGATATATTGAAGATAAATCACCTGTGTACATTTAAAGAATTGACCAAGAAAGTAATAAGAGCCCACTGACTAGGAAAACATCTTTAGCAATAACACATCAGACAAAGACCTTATTACTAAAAATCTAATACCTTGATAGCTTCCAAAAAAGGAACAAAACTAACTGTCCACTGAGGAGGTAGGCAAAGGACCTGAATAGGAGTTTCACAGACGCAGAAATCTGAATGGCCAATAAACATACGAGAAAATGTTCCTGATCATTAACCATACTAGAAATGCAAATTAAAACAGTGAGGTACCAACTAACACCCTCAAAGATAGCACAATTCAAAAAGTAAAGTGTTGGATGGCTGTAGGGAGATAGGAACTCTCATTCACTGTTGGTGGACCTGTTGGTATGTACAGCCATTCTGGAAATCAATTTGGTGATAACAAAAACAGATGGAGATTGAGCGAACATATGACCCAGCAATCTCCTTAAGGGGATTGGACTGGATTGGGATACTTTCTCAATGTTCCACTCCTCTTGTATATAAACCTTTCCCTTATATACATATGTGTTTATGAATTTGCTTCTCTAGCCTACCTGGATTAATACATATAGCCTCTGGGGCCTTAGAGACTTGAAATTAAACAAGCAGCTAGCTATCTCAGAAGCAACAAAGGCCACATTCAAGAAGCACATCAATCTGTATGATCATGCGGTATTGATGGGATCAGGTATCAGGCTTCTAAGACCCAGAATAAAACCATACCCAATGTGAATGAGGGTGGGCATGAAGTGGAGACTGAATGCTCATCTGTAGACATTGGATATCTGCTCACAGAGGGGTCAAGGGAAGAGATAAGCCAGTCAGGGTAGTGTAGCACCGATGAAACACACAGCTTAACAGGAGTTCTTTAGTGCTTCCTTCACCTCGCTATCATGACCTCAATTCAACCTTACAAATCAGATTAGGCAAGAGCATGCACACTGTTACAGATAAGAGTATGAAACATAGGGAATCCAGGATAGAGAAAATCCTCAGGTCCAACAAGGAGACTAGCAATACCAGGAGGATCGGGGGAGGTGTGGCAAGAAAGAGGGAATCAATCACAAGGATCAGTAGAACCCCTTCCCAGGGGGATAAATAACAGAAAACTTGGGGCGGGGCAATGGAGCCGGTGTAAGATATGGAAACAATAACCTATAAACTTATCAAGGGTTCCTGAGGGAGGGGGAAGATATGGGGAGCTGATATCAGGAGCTCAAGATAGAGGAGAATGTTTTGCAAATGATGATGGTGGCATACGTGCTTGGCACAATGGAGGAATGTATGGATTGTGATAAGAGATGTAAGAGCTCCCAAAAAATTATTATTGGGGGGGGGGGCAATCACTGCTGTCTGCTGGTAGAAGTAGGAGGCCCAGCCTTGCTCCTGGTGAGCTGCTACTGGATTTGATCCTCCAACCCATTGGGCCGCAGTCCCACCCGCAACCACTACGCCACCGGGGCTCAGCCCCCAAAAAAATATTTTTAAAAAGAAAAGAAATTTCTTTGGGGTCAACTTGAAAATGTGTAAAGGTATAAGGGTGGAGTCTAAAGTGTTAATTAGGTCATGACCTGATGCTGTTTCCTTGGGGGTCTGGCCTTCTTATAAGAAGGACCCATGTGCCTTCTGCTCTGTCTCTAATTGTCTCTGCTTCCTGCTTAAGAGCTTCCTGAGTCCTGCCATGTTTCTACCAACCTTAGACCACATAAGTGCATCTTCCAGCCTATGATTTCTCTATATTCTGCATCACTGTATGTGGCTGTGTGAGTCTGAAAAGGAACTTGTGGCATATTATTGAACTTGTAGATTTGAGTTGAATGGGACTGAGATGTTTTCTTGACTTAAAGCTCTTTCTTATATATGCATAAGTGTAGCTAGATTTGTATTTCTAGTCAAACTGGCTTAATACAGAAAGTAATAATAATACACATGAATTCAAAAGCTTTGGGATACAGAAAAGTGCTTATCAAAGGGAAATCAACACAAACATCAAAAAGGGGGAGAAAAATCTAAAATCAACACTTTAGCATTGCATTTCCAATAATTAGAATAAAGAAAATAATAAAAACTCTCCAGCAAAGAAGAAAATAAATAATAAAAATCAGAACAGAAATAACTGAACTGGAAATCAGCAAAAGCAAAGGAAAAATAAACTAGATGAGTCTTTTTTAATTGACAAACTACACAAAGTAAACAAAGAAAAAGAGACAGGCTGCAAATATGTAAAGTTAGAGATGAAAAGGATGACATCACAACAGTTTCAAATGTGATTAAAAGAATAATAACAGGGGACTGAGTCATAGTGGCAGAAGTGGTTGAGTGCGGGACTGCGGCCCCCGGGCTTGGCGGTTCAAATCCAGCGGCGGCTCTCAGGAACAGCGCTGCATAGTTTCCACGACCACCAGAGGCAGTGATGCCCCCTGAAAAACAAAAACAAAAAACCCGCCCCCAAGAATAATAACAAAGTGCTACAAAAGACTATACTAAAAAAGTTTGATAATCTAAACGAAATGGAAAAATTCCTAAAGATAAATCATCTACCCAAATTTATTCAGATGGCTGTAGAAAACTTAAACTTCCAATCAAGATTATTCAGGGTAAGAGCTGTCACCAATTCAACACTATTTTAGACTCTTCTAAGGGGCACCCGAAAAGAAGGGGAATTTTTTTCAAAGCTAATTATTAAATTTTTTAACCAAACAACTGTACTAACTTCAACGTAATACTCCATTGCACTTAATATATTTGTCAAATCTGTGATTCCATTCTTGGAAACTTTTTCAAATTCAACTGTTTAGATGGCTGACAGCCCCCATTTACTTCTTGACCTCTTCTACATTGTCAAATTGCTGGCCTTTTATGTCCCTCTTCATTTGAGAAATGAAGTGAGGTCAGGCAAGTAAGGTGCATGAAGCAAGAGAGGCATGCTGTTACTTGCCAAAAACTGGAGCACTGAGATGGCTGTATGAGAAGATGCATTGTGGTGGTGGCAAAATCAGTTCCTTGTCCACCACAAATCAGGACTTAAAAAAATTTATTGGGGGCTCTTATAGCTCCTATCACAATCCATGCATATATCAATTGTGTCAAACACATCTGTACATGTCATCGTTTTTTTTTTTCAAAACATTTTCTTTCTACTTGAGCCCTTGGAATCAGCTCCTCATTTTTCCTCTCCACTATAACCCTCCCTCCTCCATGTCCCTTTGATAATTTATAAATTATTCTTTTGTCTTTCCATGTTTTACACTTACCACTGCCTCCTTTCATCCACTTTCCAGCTGCTTATTCCCCTGGGAGGGGGTCATATATTGATTACTGAAATAGGTTTCCCCTTATTACCCCCACGCTTACCCTCCTAGAATCGCTGCTTCCCTTATTCTTCCTAAAAGATTTATCTGTTCTAGATTCCCTTTGCTGCAACCTCTTATCTGTACCAGTATACATGTTCTGATCTAGCCAAATTTGCTAGAATTGGGGTCATGATGTGGGCATGGGTTGGTGGAAGAAGCATTAAAGAACTAGAGGAAGGTTGTGTGTTTCATCAGTGATATACTGCACCCTGACTGGCTTGTCTCTTTCTTGCGGCCCTTCTGACAGAGATTGTCCAAATGACTTCTGAGGGGCTTTGGGTATCCACTCTGCTCTCTTCTTCATTCCCATTGCTATGTATAAATCAAGTCTTTTTTCTCACACACTATTATTCAATCTTTTCAGAACCTCTAAATCAAAAGCTTTATTAACAATCTTATTTGGTGTATAGAACTCCAAATTTACTCTCCCCTTCACATAAAACAAACAATTCAGCACATTTTTGGGGGGTGTAGGGAGGGTACTTCCTTATAGAAACAGATAACCAGCTCCCAAACTCATTTTATGAAGCCAACATAATCCTGATTCTAAAACCAAACAAAGACCCCATAAACACTGAAAGCTATAGCAATATCCCTCATGAACCTAGATATAAAAATTCTTGACAAAATTCTAGCCAATAGAAACTAAGAACTAATAAAATGTCAATATGTATGACCAACTAGGATTCAGAACAGTGATGCAAGAATAGTTCAACACACTTGAAAAAAATCAACGTGATTCATCACATAAAGATTAAGAATAAGAACCACATGATCATATCATAGAAACAGGCAAGCATGACAATATTCAAGACCCATTTATAACAAAAATACTCAGTAAAATAGAATTAGAAGGGAAACTCATTAACATAATAAAGCTCACATATGAGAAACTAATGCCCAATATCATACTATATGGGAAACCCTGAAAATATTTTCCCTGAAAATGAGAACTAGACAAGTCTGCTCCTTATGGTCATCCTTATTCATCATTGTGCTAGAAGTCTCATAAAGATCCCTTAGACAACAAAAAAACCAAGGGAATACAATTGAGCAAGGAAGAAGTGAAGCTCTCACAATTTACAGATGGTTTGATTTTATATAGACAATACTTCGGGGAGTACACAAAAGTCTGGTGGAAACTATTGAAGGATTTGGTAAAATATCAAATACAAGATTAATAAGTAGAAATAAATAGGATTACATATATCAGCAAAAAAAGTCTATAAAAAGGCATCAAGAAAACAATACTGGAAATCATGGGATTGCATTACACACTAGTGTGTGTGTGTGTGTGTGTGTGTGTGTGTACCTGGCTCATGAATTCATGACATAGCTTCAACCTGAATTTGGCAAAATACTGAAAGATACAAGAAACATAAGAAATGGAAAGACTACATAGAGTCCCTGAACCATAAAGAATTTGTCAACATTCCACCATTTCAGGAGGTAGCAGGTGAGCAAGAGCCAATGGCACTGAAGAAAGAAGTCCACGTTGCATTGAATGCCTTAGCCAAAACACGGCTCTAGGAATTGATGGAATACCCATTGAAATGTTTCAGCAAACTGATAAAGCACTGGAAGCACTTACTAATCTATGTCAGGAAATTTGGAAACCAGCTACGTGGGCAACTGACTAGAAGGGATCTATATTTGTTTCAAAGAAAGGTACCCCAACAGAATGCTCAAAGTACAGAAGAATATTTTTGAAATCACATATCAGTAAAATTTACTCCAGAACATCCAACAACAGTTGAAGTAAAACATTTACAGGGAACTTTCAGAGGTTCAGGCCAGATTCAGAAGGCAATGTAGAACAAGAGATATCCTTGCTGATGTCAGTTGGAGTGTGGCTCAAAGCAGAGAATACGAGAAAGATGTTTATTTGTGCTTTCTTGACTATGCCAAGGCAGTTGACTATGTAGTCTATAATGAATTATAGATAGCCTTGAGAAGAATGGGTATTTTGGAACCCTTCAGTGTACTCATGGAGAACCTGTACATAGATGAAGAGGCAGTCGTGGGAAGAGAATAAGGGTTTATTACATTGTTTAGAAATCAGGAAAGATGTGCTTCAGGGTTGCTTCTCACTGTATGTATTCAATCTGAATATTGAGAAAATAATCAGAGCAACTGCATTGCATGAGGAAAAGTATGGCATCAGAATTCAAGTAAGGCTTATTAATAACCTGTATTATACAGATGACACAATCTTGCTATTTAAAAGTTAGTGGGATTTGAAGTGTTTGCTGATGAAGACCAAAGATTGCAGTCTTCAGTATGGATTATGACTACATGTAAAGAAAATATAAATCCTTGCAATTTGACCAATAGGTAAAATAATGATAAATGGAGCAAAGTTTGAAGTGGGCAAGGATTTTGTCTTGCTTGGATCCACAATCAATGCTCATGGAATCAGCTGTCATGAGAGCCAGCAACACACATCATTTAGTAAATCTGCTGCATAAGACCTCTATAACGTGTTGATAAGCAATTATGTTTCTCTGAGAACTAAGGTGTGTCTAACTCCAGCCACGGCCTTTTCTATCACCTTATATGCATGTGAAAGTTGGACATTGATTAAGGAAGACCCAAGAAGCATTTGAATTATGGTGCTGGCAAAAAATATGGAAAGTTTCACGGATGGCCAAAAGAACAAACAAATCTGTCTTGATACAACTGGCAGGGAAGGATTAATTCACCCAATATGCTTAAGTCAGGTTATCAGGAGACACCAATCCCTGGAGAAGGGCAGCACGCTTGGTAAAGTAATAGAGCAGAGAAAACAAAAAGAGAGAGGTCCTCAACAAGATGGACTGACATAATGGTTGCAACAGTGGGCTCAAACATAAGAACAATTGTGGGGTTTGTCTATCTATATAAAATAGGTAGGAGAAGCAAATCCAAAGAGAAAGCAACGGACTGAACTCTGGGGAGTTTCGGTAGATGTTGAACTGAAGGGAAGGTTGTGGCAAGCAAATAAGGTCACCAACAGGAAAAACTAAGAATTTATAATATATGGCAAGGTGGGAGTTGAAATCCTGATAGTAATGAAGCAACCATAATCTAGTTTCAGGAATTACTGAGAGGTACATGAGGGGTGATCCTGATAGTGAAACAGGAGGTAGGTAAAAGGAAATAGAGGTACAAACATAGAGGTATATGTATGTACATAGATGTGATAGGTAGGTTTGTTGTGCCAACATGGCTAAAGAAGAAAGGTAGGTTTGTTGTGACAACATGGCCAATGAACATGGCCAATGAAGGGTGGAGATATAAATATACAGACAATGGCACAGACAAGAGTGTTCAATATATGGAATTCAGGAACGACAACCCGCTCAGAAACAGTAATGGGAGCAAGAATTCCAGGAGGATAGGGAAAGGAAAGGGGGAGGGATGGAGGGAAGGGGGAAATTAATAGAATTATGGCAGAATAACCCCTTGAGGAGAAGAATACCAGGAAAGTTGTTGAAGGGATAGAAGGGTGTGTTAGTCTGTGTAAGCTAGAAGAACAAATTTATAGACACGCATATGGACATAAGGAAAGAGTTTATATACAAAATGAATGGAACACTGAGCATCCCAACCCAGTCCAGTTCAAAGTCATAAATCTGATATTAGTTCATATGCCTGACAAAAATCTATAATGTCTCCTTCCGACTCACGAAGTCACAGGTCAGTGGTTGCAGAATCCTGGCGCTGGCAGGGGTCTCCCCATAGCTCCTCACTTCCAGGGCTTAGGGTTCATCAACAGCATCCAGTGGTGGCAGAAGCAACCCAGCGTTGGCAGGGGTCTCCACATGGCCTCTCCAGCTTCAGAGGCCTGGCCCCATCAGGGCAAAGCCATGTGGCTTCTCTGGCTCCTCAGATGCTGCCATCTTGTCTTGTCCATGATTAATCTTCTCTAAGATTAATTCCCAACTACTGGGGAGATATCTTCTCATCTTCACGAGGGAAATATCGCCAGATTTCCCAGATGTATCAGGAGAAAGTCATGCCCACACAGAGGCCTCATTGGCTACTCAATGGCTATCTCCAGATTAACAAGCTAGACACCATCCCTACATCTCAATCATGAAATTAACATAAGAACATGACTGCCACAGACCACCCCTTATTATTTCACACTTTCATATAACTGTGTAACCATATGTAACTTTCAAATAAACAATAAAATCATATCAATACCTAACAGGATAAAACTAAAATGCATACAATTCAACATGTGTCACCATCATTTAAAAATAACATTTTATAAGTCAACAAAACAAAAGCTATCCTGTGCCTTACAACTGTAGTTACAAAATATCTACACCTTGATCCTATAATTCCATGAATATATATTCCCCCACATATGACAGTTTGCAAGCCAACCACCCCATGTCTTCATTCCCACATTTTGGGTATCTAGTTTTCTAGTTTCTGTATTGCCCACTTACATCAACCCAGTGCACTGAGGAAACAATCATATCTTTCAACATGAAGAATCATCATTCCAATTGGAAACTCATGAAGTGTGCATCCATTAGTAAAGTCAAATCAGGACAGGCCATCCATTAAGTCAGCAGCGATATTCACCAGTTCACAGACTCAAATCCCTTCTCTTCCGCTGGTTGCGTACTGATCAATTCAATGTGGGCTGCCTCACTTAGCCTCACCAGGATAGCAATTGGTCGCCTTCCCTTTAGACCCAGGTCCCATCACAAATTCTCAACACTCCTAGCTCTCTCATGCCAGGTCAAGAACTTCAGACCAGTCAACCTGCTCCTGTCTCCTCTATTTCCTATGAACCAAGTCCATGGGTGTCAGTGGCCAAATTCAACCCGTCTCTTTATTGCTGAAGTTTTCCTACTTCTACTTAAAGGGTAGATCCAGGTGGAAACCTAGCAAGCATTCCAGCCTACCACAGGTTTCCTTTAACATTCAGTCCCAGAAAGGAGTTATCTTCATGGTTCCAGATTCCTTCACTTCTGAAAATAATCCCTAGTGAGGATTTTCCAAGGAAAAAGACTATCCTTCTTTATTGGTCAGTCTGACTTCTCTGAGAATACAAGTATCCTGAGTACTCCAAAAGACTGGGTGGGGCTACTTTCTTCAGAGAAGTCTTTCTAGGTGTGGCCTAAACCCATCTAAGGACAAGGTGGGGTTAATCTCTTTAGAGATGTCTTTGACACTAAGTCCTAAATCCTCTAGAGGTCAATGCTTGGCTTGAGGTAACTGGATTTACAAACTCTTCATATTTCCCAATAAACATTTCTATACACCCTTATATTAATAATAATAGGCATAAGTAATCAGTATAAACAGCATAGTCAGAAATTAAACTTAATTTCTTAAAACAGTCAAGGTCAATAGTTATTAAACTTATCTATATCTTTACCTACTGCTTACACAAAAACATGGAATTAGGTCTCTGAAGGCATCAAAACAGATTTATGCTTTCAGTCAGGCATGCTGACTTTTGTGACAATTCTCCTTTAGCAGCATTGGTCTGAGACATTCTAAAGGCAGTTTTTACCCTTGAGCTCAAGATATACATTAACAGTATTCATTTTATATAGAAATAACCAAAGACAGCATCCAAACAAAGTAATCAAAACTTTAACTTCCCACATTGTTTCCAGAAAATAACTCAGTAAATTGCAAGGCCATATCTGACTTCTGGCTAGCCAAAGAAGTAATAGTAGCATGAAGCTAAAGTCAAACAAGCATCTACTTTCCATCTTATGATTTGTTCCTCTAGTACCCCACTCCTAAGGTACCAAAATGTGTTAGTCTGGGTAAACTAGAGGAACAAATTTATAGACACGCAAATGGATATAAGGAAAGAGCTTATATACAAAAGGAATGGAACACTGAGCATCCCAACCCTGTCCAGTTCAAAGTCATAAGTCCAATATTAGCCCATATGCCTGATACAAATCTATAATGTCTCCTTCCAACTCAGGAAGTCACAGGTCAGTGGGTGCAGAATCCTGGCAGGGGTCTCCCTATGGCCCCTCACTTCCAGGGCTCAGGGTTCATCAACAGCATCCAGTGGTGGCAGAAGTAACTCAGTACTGGCAGGGCTCTCCACATGGCCTCTCCAGCTTCAGAGGCCTGGCTCCATCAGGGCAAAGCCATGTGGCTTCTCTGGCTCCTCAGATGCTGCCATCTTGTCTTGTCCATGATTAATTTTCTCTGAGACTAATTCCCAACAACTGGGGAGATATCTTCTCACCTTCACGAGGGAAATATCATGAGATTTCCCAGATGTATCAGGAGAAAGCCATGCCCACACAAAGGCCTCATTGGCTACTCAATGACTAGCTCCAGATTAACACGCTAGACACTACCCCTACATCTCAATCATGAAATTAACATAAACATATGACTGCCACAAAGGGGCCATGTAAGATATGCTGAAATCAAAGAAGAAAGATAATGTTTAGAAATTGTTGTTGCCAATAATTGTACATATCTGCTTGATATAACAAATAACCATACTCTATGGTTTAAAAAAATAAACAAAAACAAAAAACAAATGTATGGTTTCTTATAATTTACCATAAATAAATTCAAATATAAACTGACCTGAATATCAGCTGAGCCACCTAATTACCACCATGCTGCTTTAAAAATGTGCCAAAAAACTCGGCTTATACATGAGTATATATAGTATGTAAGAACCCCCAATAAAATGATTTATTTTAAAAATACTATATATAGTAGCCACACAAAAGATGACATACCTTGGATTACAGATATCCAAAGAAACAAAAGATGTGTACAGAGAAAACTACAGAACATAATTATAAGAAACCAAAAAAGAACTACACAAATGGAAGAATGTGCCATGCTTATGGATAGGAAGAGTTACTATTGTGAAATGTCAATATTACCTAGAGCACTCTAAAAATACAATTCAATTCTGATCCAAATCCCTGTGCCATTCTGTAAAGAAATGGAAAAGTTACCTACAACATAGGAGCAAGGAGAGGTCCAAGATAAGCAACTAACTAATGAAATACCTGCCACTGAAGTGATAATGGCAACCTTATAGTCCTTAACTAAACTGCGCCCCTTGATACTCTAAGATTATGACACTTTTTAGGGTTTTTTGGGGGGGTATTTAAAAAAAATCATTTTATTTGCGACTCATACAACTCTTGCCACAATCCACCAATTCATCCATTGTGTCAAGTGTATTAAAACTGCAATTCTTTTTTGTTGTGTTGTTTTTTTGTTTTTGAGCATCACTGCCCTCTGGTGGGAGTGGGAGGCCCACTCTTGCTCCTGGAGAGCAGCTGCTGGATTTGAATTGCCAAGCCAGTGGGCCGCAGTCCCGCACTCAACCACTATGCCATTGGGCTCAGCCCCTAAAACTGCAATTCTTTATGAGAGTAGAAATTCCTGTTTTCCTCCGCTGAGGATAATCAAAGAAATTCTCAAGAAAAACAAAGTGGGGGGTCTTGAACCACCCAAACTCCATACCTAATCCAACACTAACCCTGAGATACTTAATACAAACTGTCCCTAAGTCCTCTACTGTACCACCTATTAGTTAACCACTTCCACAAAACACCAACTACCTAACGTCTCTAATAGCGATGCCAAGATGTCACAAAAACAATGTACCACAGAAAATATCAGTGCACACACACAAACAAATATGTTTTTAGACATTTGCACTTCATTTTTTTTGGTGAGCTATCCGTTCACATCTTTTTCCCATTTAATTGGGTCCCTTGTTTTCTAATTGAGTTCTTTATATTTTGGTAATTAGCCATTCTAGGGAGTGTTGTTAGTGAAAAAATTTTCCCAATCTCTGGGCTTTCATTTCACTCTCCTGATGAAGTCTGGTGATGTGCACAGGTGATGTAACTTCAGCATGTCTGACTCATCTATCTTGTCCTCTGCTAAATGTGCCTCCTCCATTATACTTGGTAGCCTATGCATGTTTTGAAATAGGGTGCTTAAGTTTATTCCAATCTTCTCGTGAGTGATCCTGACAGCTTTGGGATTTACATGTAGGTCTTTAATCCATCTTGAGTTTGTATTTGTGCATAGGGAAAGGATGGGTCTTATATAATTCTGCATATGGAAATCCAGTTTGTCCAACACCATTTGTTGAAGAGGCTGTTTTTCTCCCATTAATATTTCCAGGCCCTTTGTCAGTGATTAGATGTTTGTAGGCTGATGCATTTATGCTTGAGTTTTCTGTTCTCTTCTATTGGTCCATGTAGCTCTGTACCAGTATTGATTTGATTTGATTTGTTTTGATTATTGTGGCTTTGTAGTAGGTTTTTAGGTCAGGCAGTGCTGGGCCTTCTGCTTGGTCCTCCTTTTTAAGAAACCCTTTGCTTATCCTTCATTTTTTTTCCTGCCTATATGAAATTGGGATAAGTTTTTCCATTTCTTTAAAGAGTTTGAGATTTGAATTGGAATTGCATTGTATCTATTGATTGTTTAAGGTAGTATTGTTAGTTTCATGATATTATATCTGCCTATCCATGAGCATGAACTATTCTTCCATGATTAAAGGTCCTTTTTTGTTTCTTGTAATAATGTTCTGCAGTTTCTTTCTGTGTAGTTAATTTGTTTCTTTTGTTAAGTTTATTCCAAATATTTAATCCTTTTTGTCGTTATTATAAATAGTATTGCTTTCTTAATGTCCTTTTTGTAGTTCTCTTCACTGGAATACAGGAATCCAATTGATTTCTGGTTTTAAATTTTGTTTTCTGATACCTTGCAGAATTCTGTGATCATTTCCAACAGGATTTTATGGAGAGTTTTGTGTTTTCTATATATAGGATCATATCATCTGTGAATAAGGAAAGTTTTACTTTCTCTTTATCTATTTGTATTCCTTTGATTTCTTTTCATTGTTTGATGGCTCTAGCTAAAACTTCCAGCACTATGTTGACTAAGAGTGATGATAGGGGACCCTTTCCTGGTTCCTGTTTTCAGTGGGAATGTCTCTAGTTTTTCTCCACTGAGAATGATACTGGCTCTTGACTTCTCATATATGGCTTTTATTATGTTAATGAATTTACCTTCTATTCCTATTTTGTTGATTGTTTTGAACAAAAATGGATGTTGAATATTATCAAAAGTTTTTTCTACCTTTATTGATATGGTCTCATGGTTTATGTTTCTTACCATTTGTGGTGGATTACATTGAGTGCTTTTTCAAATATTGAACCATACCTGCATGCCTGCAATGAATCCTATTTGGTCATGGTGGATTATTTTTTGGGTATAATGCTATGTTCTATTGTTCAGGATTTTGTTGAGGACTTTACTATGTATGTTCATAAGGGATATTGGTATAAAATTTTCCATCTTTGTTGGGTCTTTGCCTGGTTTGGGAATCAGTATTGTGCTGGCTTCATAGAATTAGCTTGGAAGTTTGTTTTCTTTTTATATGTTCTCAAAGAACTTGTGTAGTATTGGTATCAGAACTTCTTTAACTATTTGGTAACATTCCCCTGGGAAATCATCTGGTCCTGGACTCTTTTTGGTTGGATGTTTCTTATTGACCTACAATATTTTTTCTTATTTTATGGGTCTGTTGAGTTTTTCAATACCTGTCTACATTGATTTGAGTGCGTGATATGTTTCTAGGTATCAGCCCATTTTTTTCTAGATTGTTGAATTTGAGTACAGTTTTTCAAAGTAGTGTTATTATTATTTTAATTTTATTTGGCTTTGCTGTAAATTCACCATTTTCATTTCTTATTGTGGGTATTTGCATCTTTTCTCCTTTCTTTTTATTAAGCTTGTCAGTGGTCTATTGTGTTCATCTTTTCAAAGGATCGGAGTCTTGTCTTGTTGATTTTTTCCACAGTTTTATATTTTGTCTGTTTTTCATACCATTTATTTCTGTTTTGACCTTTAAAATCTATTTCCTTCCTTCTTTGGAGAGATTGTGCTATTGGCATTGTTCTAGTTCTTGGAGGTATTCTGTTAGGGTTTAGATTTTAGCTTTGTCCTCTTTTTATATGTGTGTGCTGATAGCTATAAATTGACCTCTATAAATTGGCTACCGTGTTTGCTGTGTCCCAAAAGTCTTGACATGCTGTGCTGTCATACTCGTTTCTTCCAAAGAATATTTTCATCTGCTCCTTTATTTGCTTTACTGCCTAGTCATTTTTGAGAATGATGCTGTTCACTCTCCGTGTGTTTGTGTTTCTGCTCATTTTAGTGTTGATTTCTAATTTTATGGCTTTGTGGTTTGTGAAGATTGATTGTAGGATCTCAATATTTTTTAAATTTGTTGAGGCACGATTTGAGACCTACTTATGTGGTCTATTGTTGAGAATGTTCCATGGGTGTTGGATAAAAACATATATTGTTGTTTTGTTGGGAGTAGCACTTTGTCTATGAGGTAATTTTTACTGATTGTGTTATTAAGGGTTTTTTTCGTCTTTGTTGCATTTTGTCTTGACATTCTGTCTTTCCTTAACAGTGGTGTACTAAAGACTCCTATTATCATCAATATATGTATATCCTTTTTCATTTCTGTCAGGATTGATTGACATATTTTGAGGATCTTACATTTAGTGTACATATGTTTATTATAGTTATAGTTTCCTGAGCTATTATTCCTTTTATCATTATGTAGTTACTGTTTCTATCTCTTATTACTGTTTCCCTTGAAGTCAAGCAGGAGGAATTGGGAGATGACCACACAGTCTTGATGCTATACAACATCAACACAAGCAGATTTTTGAGGCCCCCCCCTACACACACACAGGAAAGGAAAGAAACTCACACCAAGACCTTGAGAAGGGACCACCTATATTGTGGAGAAGATGTTGGTAATTCTGTTGGTGAGTATGGTAGGTGACTGTGGAGAACTAACCACATAGTGGATAAGGGTGTTGAACAATGAGTATAGGGAATCTAGGAGAACAGTAGACTACACTTTAGGTACCTGGGTACTATAGATTCATTTCTAATAACCTTTGATGGACCTCACCATGGACTAAGCACCAGAATGATCACAGAAGCTGATCTGGCAGTCAGTAGGGCACAACACAGGGGCTACACCAAAAGAACTTAACATAGGCCCTTTGAATAAAACGAACCCTGCCTTGAAGCTGCCCACACCCTTGTACTGAAGGTTTGGGTACTTGGCTGAGAGAAGAAGCAGAGAGTGGTTACTCCAGGATTGTGGAATTGGCTGTCACTGGACTTTGGGGAGAACCCCCAGCTTTGTAGGTATTCAGTGGAAGGGGACCCAGAACCACCATATATACATCCACTCCAATGCCCACCCTGAAGTGACTCAACAGGTTGGGATCCCTTGCACATGCATGTATACTTGGGAGAGTTGGCCTAGGAAGGACCCACCACCTTCAAACCCAATACTTATGGTCAACAGAGTACAGTTGATTAAGAGACTTAACTGTGTAGCACAACTTGTGAGTTTTGGCTCAAGGTAAAACTGTAATCACATAAACTCCTGATGCCAAAAGTGTTTGGAAAGCTGGGTCATTGGGAAAACTGATGGTGATAATCAGTATATACCCCATGGGGATGATTGACAATGCTGTACTTCTTTGTTTATATGGGTTTTTGCTTTCCTGCTTGTAACTTGAGTTTTTCTTTCTGTTTTTTTTTTTTTTTGCTTTTGTGGTGTTTGTGCTCTGTTTGTTTGGTTGATGATTGGTTTACAGCTGCTATTGATCAGTTGATATTATAGGGTTGTCTTTCTGTCATATTACAACCTTCAAAGTAAACCTGAGGCAGGAAAATCCCATGGCAAAGCTGATGGAGTTTGAGCTCCTACTTAACTGAAGTTGCAATTCAAGAACACTTAATTCCGCTAACATGGCCTTTCTCCATGTTTCACATACATAAAAGGATCACTGAAGATGGGGGTTCTGCAGTAAAGTGTGGTAGAGAAAGTAGATGATGCCTGACTATTAATCAGAATAGTGCCTGGAATCTTAAAGGCTTAAATTCAAACAAGCAGTCATTGAAGGGAGTACTAAACTGAGTTTACACGGAAGAAGCACACCAGCTTGTGTGATCCAAAGATGACAATTGTAAAATTTGAATATGGTGAATGGAAAAGTATCAGAACTAAAATTGTGAACACCCAATTTGTAGAGTGTTATGGAGGACAGGGGGAGTCCAAAACCCATCAGCAGAGTATCTGTTCAGGCTGCAGTGGATTTGCCAGATCCACTCTAGAAACAGGAAAGAGTATTAAACGGCCTTGGTGTGAGGCAGAGACCATTGTCTTCTTGAATATGTTGAATCGATCATGATATCTGGCCAGATGACCTGTCTATAACATGATTTGAGTTAGTTCTGTGTGAAAGTACCTCTTACTTGTTCCATGACAGAAATTTCTTCCCTGGCTTTGGAATGTTGATGAGAGTCTTTTTTTTCTTACTCATTATTTGTAAATTTTGGCTTTATTTATATTGTTATTTTATCCTTGTCACCTTATTTTGAATTTGATTTTTATTGCTTCTGTTAGGTTTTCCAGTGTACATCCCCTGGTCTAGCTGGATTTGTTTGTTTGTTTGTTTTTGGTCATCACTGCCCTCTGGTGTGGATTTGTAAGGTAGAATTGGGATCATGATGGGGGGAGGGGCGGAAAGCATTTAAGAACTAGAGTAAAGTTGCATATTTCATCATTGCCACATTGTACTTTGACTCGCTCATCAACTCTCTGCAACCTCCCTGTAAGGGGATGTTGCTTCACCTATTGATGGGCTTTGGGTCCCCAATCTGTATTCGCCCTCATTTATAATGATATAATTTTTAGTTCCTTGATGCCTGATACATGATCCCTTTGACACTTCATGGCCACACAGGCTGGTGTATTTCTTCCATGTGGGCTTTGTTGCTTCTGAGCTAGATGGCCCCTACTTTACCTTTAAGCTTTTTTTTTTTTTTTTAGGCATCACTCCCCTGGTTGTGGGATTAGGAGGCTCAGCCTTTGCTCCTGTGAGCGGGAATTGAACCTCCGTCCCAGTGGGCCGCAGTCCCGTGCACAACCACTACGCCACCGGGGCTCAGCCCAACCTTTAAGCTTTTAATACCCCAGACATTATATGTTTTGATAGCTGCGCACTCTCATCTTTCTTCACCAGATTTGCTTATGCACACATTTGTCATCAGCAATCATATCAGGAAGGTAAGCACGCAATGTTATGATTTTTAGTTATTTGAAGCCTGATAACTGAACCCTTTGACACCTAGTGGTCCCACAGGCTGGTGTGTTTCTTCCATGTGGGCTTTGTTGCTTCTGAGCTAGATGATTGCTTGTTTACTTTCAAGCCTTTAAGACCTCAGACACTACATCATTTAGTAGTCAGGAACCATCAGTGTTCTTCACTACTTTTGTCTATGCACACATTTGTCTTCAGTGACCATGTCAGGAAGGTGAGCATCATGGAATGCCAATTTAATAGAACAAAGTGTTCTTGCACTGAGGAAGTACTCGAGTGGAGGTTCACTACCCATGTGCTGTCTTAATACTAACCCTATAAATATATGCACATAGATCTATTTCCCCATCATCATATATAAATATATTTATATATGTACATGCCTGCAATTAGACCTCTACAAATGCCCTTTGCCTGCGACTTCTTTCCTCCATTTCCTTTTACTTTCTTCTTGTCCCACTATTATGCTCAGCCTCCAATTGGGTTTCAGTATTTTCTCTCTGTTACATTATTCTTGATCAACCCCTATTAGGCCTCTCACACTCACTTTGCCACTGATTTTGAATCATTTGTTGCTCCCTTATCCCTGGGTTGGTCAAAACCACCTCCTTTCCCCCATCTCCCACTCTCCCATGCCCCCCCCCAACCATCAATTCCATTGTTTTCTCCTCCAGACTGTTCATCCAGCCTATTTTATCTAGATAGACCTACAGAGATAACAATATGTACAAAAAAACACAAGGTATCCTAAGATGAAGTGACCCAAGAAAATAAAACAATGATAACAAAAGACCCCAATGTCATATATATGAGACATATAGTAAATATATACATACATATATAATAAAAATAATAGCAATATAAAATCCTGTAAAAATTCAAGGTCTGTTCGTTGACTCCCAGTTGAGTTCTATGGCATGCCACATCTCGGCCCCAAAGTATGTCCTTGGTACTCCCTCATGAACTCCATGCTCTGTTGCACACCCTTAGTGTTTTACCATGGTGTGGTTGGATCAGACAGGGTACAATCCTGACCTTACTTCTCCATTGTTATCCCCGTAGAGCCTTGGGTCGGCAAGGGGCACCGTGCTTTATAGTGGGGTCGATTCTCCTTGATATTATTGAAGGGTTGAACTATTGAAATGTATGACATGTAAATTATGTGCCCATAAAACCATGAAAAAATAGTAATAGCATATGAGAAATGGAACTTCTAAAAGCAGACACTAGAAATAGACTCTATCTTTTCTGCAGACTTAAGCAGCAAAATAGGCCCAAGTCCAAGCTTGTAGGACATCTAGGATATTGACTGTGCAAGAGTCGGGGGAGGGCAGACAGCTTGACAGAGAGCCTACTGATTGTGGTAGCAAATGTACAATTCTGCTAAATATGATTGAACTGTGGAATAATTTGATGTATGTATTAATTAGTCCCAATTAATATAAAAATAGACTCTAGATAATTCAGATATTATAGTTACTGTGTTAGTACAGGTAGATTAGAGGAACAAATTTGAAAGACATGCATATAGGTATAAGGAAAGGGTTTATATACAAAAGGAATGTGACACTAAGAAGGCATCCCAATCCAGTCCAGTATAAAGTTATAAGCCCGATATTAACCCATATGCCAGAAATCAGTCTACAAAGTCTCCTTCTGACTCATGAAGTCACAGGTCAGTGGGTGCAGAATTCTGACTCTGGCAGTGGTCTCCTCATGGCTCCTCGCTTCCAGGGCTCAGGGTCCATCAACAGCATGCCGCTCCAGCTTCAGAGGTCTGGCTCCATCAGGGTAAAGCTGTGTAGTCACTCCACCTGCTCCTTCAGCTTCTCGGATACTGCCATCTTGTCTTTTCCGTGACTCATCGCCTCTGAGACTAACTCCCAACAACTGGGGAAGATAGCTTCTCATCTTCACGAGGGAAATATCGCGAGATTTCCCAGAAGTCTCAAGAGAAAGCCATGCCCGCATAGAGGCCTCATTGCCTAATCAATGCTATCTCCAGATTAACAGGCTAGACTCCACCCCTACATTTCAATTATAAAATTAACATAAGCACATGACTGCTACACATTCCTATTTCATCTCCCTGCTTCCTGCTACATCCATCTTTGCCTTTGTTAGTATGTATAGCCAGAAAGTTGGAAGATCATAGGTCAGGAGGTGGTGTGAGCAGATTCTTGTGGAGCCAGAGTCAATAGTAACATGATAGGGTCCCAACAGCTCTCAGAATTGGCTGCACATTCCCAGAAGTAGGAAAGTGAAGGGTTAGAAAAAGAGGAAAGGTCCCAGTTCCAAATTTGTAATAAGGTCACAACCCCAAGGGGGCATCATTAAGCTGTGACAGGTTGGATGCTACCCTATATTTTCATACATTTTCAAGTTGACTTAACTCATCTAATTACTACACCTGACATTTGGGTTAAGTGTTATTATGGTTGAAAAAGCTAGGTGGAAGCCATTATAATGGTATCTGCTTAGAAAATAGCAAACCAAAAGGAATATCATGTTCTTGGAGGGAGCACAGTTATTAATGCCACCATCAAGTATTTGAAGGATACAGGGGTGGTGATTCCCACCACTTAAATTTCCTATTTGACCGGTGCAAAAATTGGATGACTCTTGTAGAATGACAGTGAATTATCAAAAATGTAACCAAATGTTGACTAATTGCAGCTGCAGTGCAAGATGTGGTTTCATTGCTTGACCAAATTACTATGCCTCCTGGTAACAGGTATTGATTTGACCAACACTCCGTTTTCAGTTCTGGTTTTGAACGACCACCAGAAGTAGTTTGTCTTCAACTAGCAATCAACAATAAACTTTCTTAGTCTTCCTTCAGAGTTATATAAACTTACCAGCATTATGTCATAATTTAGACTACAGGGAACTTGATCACCCTTGCCTTTCATAAAATATCACACTAATTCACTATACTAATGACATTACGCTGATTGGATCCAATAAGAGAGAAATATCACTCTAGACTTATTAGTAGCACATCTGTGCCTTATAGGATAGGGAATTGTAAAATTCAGAAAGCTTCTAGGGTGGTATGGGGCATGTTACAATATCCCTTCTAAAGTGAATGATAAATTATTGTACATGTCCTCTCCCACAACTATAAAGGAGCTTCACTGGATTTTAGAGGCATCACATCTTCCATTTTTTGTGCTACTATTTATCAGTTGACTCAAGCAGCTGCTAGCTTTGAGTGGAGCTCAGAATAAATTAAGACTTCTGCAACAGAATGTTGTTCTGCCACATGATTCAGATGATTCACTTACACTTAAGGTGGCATTGGGAGCTAGAGATACAAATTGTGTCTCTTTGTAGGTTCTTAATGGGTTTCACAGATTAGACCCTTAGGATTTGGGAACAAAGTCCAGAAATTCTCGGTAGACAACTATTCACCTTTTTAAATGGAGCTTTTAGTTGGTTATTGGGCCATAGTACAGACTAAAAAACTTACCATGGGTTACAAAGTCACTATGCAAGCTGAGCTGCCCATAATGAATTGGGTGTTATCTGAGCCACAGAGTCATAAAGTTGCATAACGAAGTGGCTAAACCATAAAAGAAATGCAAATTAAAACAGCAATGAGATACCACTTATCACTCATAGATAGCCCAATTCAAAAAAATCAGAAAGCAACAAGTGTTGGAGGGACTGTAGAGACAGGACCTCTCATCTACTGCTGAAGGAACTGTACATATTTACAGCCACTATGGAAATTAATTTGGTGATATCTAAAACAGATGGAAACTGAGTTATCAAATGACCCAGCAATGCCCTTACTTGGCATAAACACGGAAAGGCAAGAAACAAACCATGGCCAAACATCTGTGCGCCAATGGTCATCATGGCACAGTTCACATTTGCAAGGAGTTGGAAACAACCCAAATTTCCATCAATAGATGAATGGATTAAATAACTGTGGTACATACATTCAATGGAGTACTATGCATCACTGAAAAGCAGTGATGAATGCATGAAGCATAAAATCTCATGGGAAGAACTGGAAGAAATTATACTAAGCAAAGTGAGCCAAGCACAAAAGCACAAGTATAACATGAGTCTGCTGAGGTAAGCTTAATGAAATGCAAAAGGGGTATAGGGAAAAAGTTACTGTATACAAACCTCCAAGGGTGAGGTCCAAGTAGCATGGCAGGGACCAGAGCAAATTTAGGGATACAAATGGTAGCCAAGTAAAAAGGAGGGGAAAAAAGAAATGGGTAGTAGGGGAACAGCACACTAACCCACCCACAGGGAAAGAGGGACTTGCTTCAAGATATGAATGCAACATACCGGCATGAAGCAGGGAACCAGTAGAGAGGTCTGAGGAGCCAGCCCTATTCCCAACTATGTGGACAGGCACTCCTATCCTCAAAAGAATTTACTTCAGAGGACAGCACTGAAGCTATAGCTCAGGGAGAGGAACACAGCTGATCAGAGCACACAGGAGCAAATGAAGGGGGAGGAAGAGAGAGTGGAGCACATCCTGGCCCACCAAGTTTTGAGGACAATATCCCAACTCAGAGTAGCCAATGCACAGAAAGGACTATATGACCGGCCCCACTAAGAGAAAAGAAATGTCTCACTAACCCATAGCCCTACAGGGGACAACACCGGAGACACTGTGAGAATTGTGCCCAATCTGAACCCACCACACCAAGGTAAAACACTAAGGGCATGCAACAGAGCAGCAAGGGGAGCAGAGCAAGGAAGTCCCAAGAGAGTACTAAAAATAGATTTGGGGTCCAGGACATGGAACCCCATCAAGCTGGATTGGAAAACACTCCTAAAGGTCAACAAACAGATCTTGAGCTATTTACAGGCTTTTCTCTTTTTTCTGTCATTGGTTTTTTTGGTTGTTACTGTTTTGTTGCTATCTTTTGCTCTGTCTTGTTTTCGTGAATGTTATTATTTCTGCAGGTCTATCAAGATAAAATAGGCTGGATAAACAACCTGGAGGAGAAAACAATGGGACTAATGGTTCCATGGGGGACATGGGATGGGAGGAGGTGGGGGAAAGGAAGTGGTGTTAACAAACCCAGGAATAAGGGAACAACAAATGATCAAAAATCAGTGGCTAGGAGGGTGGAAGAGGTCTGGTAGGGCTTGATCAAGGGCAAAGTAGTGGAGAGGAATTACTGAAACCCAAATGAACGCTGAGCATGATAGTGGAACAAGAAGAAAGGAAAAGGAAATAGAGGAAAGAAGTAGGAGGAAAAGGGCATTTATAGAGGTCTAAATACAGGCATGTGGATATGCAAATATATATATATATATATATATATATGATGGGGAAATAGATCTATGTGCATCTACTTATTGGTTTAGTATTATGGGAGGAGATGGACATTGGGTCTCCACTCAGGTATTTCCTCAATGCAAGAATACTTTGTTCTATTAAACTGGCATTCTATTATGCTTACCTTCCTGACATGATCACTAAAGACAAATGTGTGCATCAGCAAATGTGGCGAAGAAAGCTGATAGTGCCTGACTATTAGAAAATATAGTGTCTGGGGTCTAAAAGAGTTAAAAGTAAACAAGTGGCCATCTACCTGAGGAGCAACAAAGCCCATATGGAAGAAGCACACCAGCCTATGTGATTAGGAGGTGTGGAAGGAATCAGGTATGTCATCAAAGAACCAAAAATCATATCTTTGTGTATGAGGGGGAGTGCAGGGTGGGGACCCAAAGCCCTTCTGTAGACAACTGGATATCCCCCAACAGAAGGATCTCAGGGAGGAGACGTGTCAGTCAGGGTGCAGTGAAGCAATGGTGAAACATACAATTTTCTTCTAGTTCTTAAATCCTTCCTTCCATCCCATATCATGATTCCCAATTCCACCTTACAAATTCAGCTGGATCAGAGCATGTACAATGGTACAGACAGGAAGTGGAAACACAAGGAATTGAGGACAGATGAACCCTTCAGGATCAGTGGTGAGAGTGGTGATACCAGGAGGGTGAAGGGAAGTTGGGGTAGAAGGGAGAAACCAATTACAAAGATCTACATATAACCCCCTCCCTGTGGAATGAGCAACAGAAAAGTGGGGGAATGGAGATGTTGGACAGCATAATACGTGACAAAATAATAATTTCTAAATTATCAAGGGTTCATGAGGAGGGGAAAATGAGGAGCTGATACAAAGGGTTCAAGTAGAAATCAAATATTTTCATAATGATGTGGGCAACAAATGTACAAATGGGCTACACCCAATGTATGGATGTATGGATTATGATAAGAGCAGTAAGAGACCCCAGTAAAATTATACATATAGAGGTAGATACAGATGACAGATAGATAGATAGATATAGATGGCTAAAATGTCTAAGGTCTCCATTGCTGTCATTGGCTGATCCTTCTCCCTCTATGTCCTCATAAGGAGTTCTTTATGATTAGTTGACCAAGAATGATAAAATGTGTGCTTGGTTTACAGATGGTTTTGCATGATAAGCAGAGACCACTCAAAAGTGGACAGTAGCCACTATGATAGTCCCTATGATAGTCAAATTATTCTATGCCAACTAGGCATTCCTGGCTAGAGGTAGAGTCAAACCAGTCAATCAGATCACAGTCTGATGTTGTGTTCTTGGGGGAGGAGTGGCCTTATTATAAGTGGGAATGTTGTATCTCACCCTCTTTGACTCTCACCTTTCACCTTCCTGCTTGATGGCCACCTTGAGACTTGCCAGATCCCTGCCATGTTTTCTTTGACCTTGGGTCCACACAACTCTGCACCTACAACCTTGTGATATTTTTATATTTTGTATTATTGGATGTGGTCGTGTGAGTCTGAAGGACATGTGGAGTATCATTGAACTTATAGATTTGAATTGGACTGCGCTGGGACACTTTCTTGATATATAATTACTTATTAATGTAAAGTTCTATATTATACATATGAGTGTCACTGGATTTGTTTTTCTAGTCAGCTGGCCTAACAAAGCTTCTTTCTGGGATCTAATGAAATATAATAATGTAGGGATATTTGATCACTGGGCAGAATGTCAAAGGAGCATAATGGGAAAATTGGTAACAACTGGTGTGGGGAACAGGTGTATGGATACACTTCTTTGAATGGACTATACACATCTCTTATGAACAATCAGCAAAGGGTACCTCTGCAGGAAAGGAATTTAACAATCTAGTAGATAGGATGACACGTTCTGTGGGAACCAGTCATCCTCTTTACTCAGTCATTATTGCCATTTCCCATTGGGCTCATGAACAGCATAGCCATGGTGGCAGGAATTGGGGTTAAGGGTGGGCTCAGCAATATGAACTCCCACTCATCCAGACTCATTTGGCTCCTGCCACCAGTGAGTGCCCAATCTGCCAGTAACAGAGACCAACACTGAGTTCAAGATATAGGACCATTCTGCAGGGAATTCAACCAGCAACATGATGACAGTTTAATTACATAGGACTACTTCCATCATGGGACGATCAATGTTTTGCTCTTCCTAGAATAGCAGTTTACTCTGGATATGCATTTACATTTCTTGCATGCATTGCTTCTGCTAATACTATTATCTGTGATCTTACAGGTTACCTTATCCACTGACATGGTATACTGCACTGCATTATCTATTATCCAAGGACTCACTGCACAGACAATGAAGTGGGGAAATAGGTCCATTCTCATGGAATCCACTGATCAATCTTACTATATGCTTCATCATCCGGAAGTCTGACCTGACAGAATGATAGAATGGACTTTTAACAACACAATTAAAGTGTCATTAAGTGGCGAAACCTTGTAGGGCTGAGGCATGTTCTCTTGGAGACTGTATAGTCTCTAAATGAGCAGCCAATGTATGGTATTGTTTCTCTAATAGCCAGGATACATAGGTCTAGGAACCAAGGGATGAAAACGGCAGGGACACTGTTGACTCTTACTCCTAATGACCCATTCTCAACATTCTCTCTTCTTGTCTCTGCAGCTCTATGTGTTTCAGGTCTCAAGGTCTGCGTTAGCTTGGATTCTCTGTTGTTTGTTGTTAGGAGCCATCAACTCGGTTCCTAGTGATAGCTATCCTATTTATAACCGAACAAAACACTGCCTAGTCCTGTGCTGTCTTCCAATTGTTCTTATATCTGAACCCATCAATATAGCTACTGCATCCATCCACCCTATTAAAAGTCTTCCTCTTTTTCATTGTTCTACTAAGTTAACAAGCATGATGTCCTTCTGCAGGGATTTGTCTTTCCTGACAACATGTCCAACGTATGTGGGACAAGTATCACCATTCTTCCCTCTATGGAACATTCTGGCTGTATTTCTTCCAAGACACATTTGTTTTTCCTTTTAGCAGTCCGTGGCACTTTCAATGTTTTTCACCAGCACCATAATTCAAAGGCATCTATTCTTCTTTGGTCTTCCTTATTCAATGCGCAAACTTGTACATGCATGTGAGGAAATTGAAAATGCCATGGTTTGGGTGGGTGCATGTAAGTATCATCTGAATAACATCCTCAAAATCACATCTTGGGCTGAGCCCCGGTGGCGTAAGTGGTTGAGTGTGGGACTGCAGCCCACAGGTTTGGCAGTTCAAATCCAGCGGCGGCTCTCAGGAGCAGCACTGCATAGCACCCACGACCACCAGAGGCAGTGATGCCCCCCCCAAAAAAAAACAAACAAAAAAAGAAGGGCTGTGCAGTAGATTTACCTAATATAATGCATCCTTTGATCTCTTAACTGCAACTTCCATGAATATTGTATTAGGAACAGTTCTCCAGTGAAGTAAAACCAGAACACACACACACACACACACACACACACATATTTATACAGTACAAAGAAATTATAACAGCAAATTATTCCACACAGAAGTGCAGAGAGCTCAATCCAACTCATCTCACGGGCCATTTAATATACCAAAGATATTTCCAATTCATGTGGCTAATAGCCCAATGGCCAAGTAGGACGATGAGGCAGTCAAGTGTAAAGAAGACCAGTAGCACATTATGGCAAAGCACATCATGATAGAGCTCCATCCTTAGTGATATGAGGTGGCTGGCAAAGGAGTGCATCAGCCTATACACAGCAAACATAGCAAGTGGAGTGATGCTGTGGCATGGAACAGTATGGCATAACAAGGCAGTCGATTGTTTTCCCAGCAAGGTGACTCAGAGTGCTGCACAGCCCACAAGTAGCATAACACTCTGATGAAGCAGGGCAGCTGAATTAAATAATGAACTGGTCTGACCTACAAGGACAGAGAGAGAGAGAGAGAGAGAGAGAGAGAGAGAGAGAGAGAGAGACCAGCCTCCAGAGAGCCATCTCTCTTGGCCACACCAGGAGGCTCTGTGGCACAATGGATAGTGCATTGAATTTCTAGTGAATATTTTGGCTGACCTCCAAGGAATATCATCAGACTTCAACTTGATTGGCAGGCTAAGCCCCACCCATATCTTTTACAGGTACAATGTACACACACACAAAATTCTAATTATCACAGTCCACCCCTTGTCAACTTAACACTTGTACACAACTCTTTTTTTTTAAGGCATCACTGCCCTTGGTGGTGGGAGTAGGAGGCCCAGCCTTTGCTCCTGTGAGCGGGAATTGAACCTCCATCCCAGTGGGCTGCAGTCCCGTGCACAACCACTACGCCACCGGGGCTCAGCCTGTACACAACTCTTTTACCCATACATAATCTCCAAATGTTAATGAAATCATACTTCCACTTAACATCATACAGATAGTATACAAATAAATAACACTATTTGTATCTAGTATATTATAAATGAATGAGAGAAAGGCATTTGATAGATACATTTAAAGAAGAAATGCTAACAATTACAGACCTTGCTTTTGCAAATGATCAAGTGGTCATAACTGATACTTAGAATTACCCGTTAAGTAGTATCTTTTCTTCAGTCAGTACCTTGGCTGGTAAGAGCTTTATGCTTAGTGGGGTCACCTAGACCTTCATTCTTGAGGGGTCTGGATCATTAGTAATCATGTCAGGAAGGGTTTGCTGTAGTTTACCATTTACTTGAATCACAAGGCAGGATAGTACTAAGAGACAACCTACGTAATCTCCTGGATTCCAGACATATTCTTCTTTACCTCCATTATGTAGCAACAATCCAATTTCACCTTGGTAATCAGGATCAATCACACCACTCAGTACAGTAACACCCTTCTATACCTGTTGATCAAAATGCAAGAGGAGCTCCATAGGGTCAGGGAGCATTTTTAATGGCCAGTTCAATGGAATCAGTGCTGTGTTTCCAGCTGAGAGTGTTCCTCCCTTTGGAACTAGCTGCCTCCAATCCCAAAGAGCACAGGGTTATGATGGGAATAAAAAATGCTGCAAGTGGGTCACTAGGAGTAATAGTGGATGGTGCCACTCAGCCTTCCACCCCTGAGTTCTTGGACCCATGAGCCCTGGATATTGGAGACACTGCACCATAGAGCAGCTGCTGATTTAAGGCATATACAATCTCTTGGAGAACCTCCTGCAAGGGGTTTCCACTTAGCTGGAATCCACAATTATGTCTTTAGAAGGTCATTCTATTGTTCTATCAAACCAGCTGCTTCAGGATGATTAGGAACATAGTATAACCAGTGGGTTGCATGGGCATGAACCCATTGCTGTGATGTTTGCTCCTTGATCTGAAACAATGGTGTGTGGTATGCCATGCCAATGGATAAGGCATTCTGTAAGTCCAAGAATGGTAGTTTTGGCAGAAGCATTGTGTGCAGGGAAGGCAAACCTGTATCTAGAGTAAGTGTCTTTTCAAGTAATAACAAAATGTTGCCCCTCCATGATGGAAATAGTCCTATGTAGCCATCTTGCCACGAGGTTGCTGCTTGATCTCTACAGGGAGTTGTCTCATGTCTTGGACTAAATGTTGGTTTCTGCTGCTGACAGATGGGGAACTCTACAGTGGCCATGACGAAGTCAGGCTTGGTGACTGAAAGTTATTGCTGCTGACCCCATGCACAACCTCCATCCCTACCACCATGTCCACTTTGCTCTTGTGCCCCTTGGATACTGACAGGAGTAGTGGGGGAAAGAGGAGGACTAGTCTTCACACTTCATGTCATCTTGTCCACTTGATTGTTAAAATCCTCTTCAAAGGTAAGCCTTTGGTGATTATTTCCATAAGACACAATTATCTTCATTTTCTTTGTTTGTTTGCTTTTTGGGGGGGAGGCATGACTGTCCTCTGGTGGAAGTGGGAGGCCTAGCCTTGGCTCCTGGAGAGCTGCTGCGGGATTTGAATTGCCAAGCCCATGGGCTGCAGTCCCACGCTCAACCACTATGCCACCGGATCTCAGCCATTATCTTCATTTTCTTGTCCCCTTCATAGAGATCTAACAACATACCTCTCCTCCACACTTCCTTGTCACCAATTTTCCAATCATGCTCCTTACAAGTCCCTGGCCATCCAGTAAAACCATTGACCACAGCCCGTGAATGAGTATACAGTGACATCCCTAGACATTTCTCCTTCCAGATAAATTCAGCAGCTAAGGATCCTGCTCAACATTCTGCCCATTGGGAAGATTTCACCTTTACCACTGTACTACAGAAAAGATCCCAGAAATGCTCTGTAGTGCTGCTGCTGTCCACTTTTGAGTGGTGCCCACGTGTTGTACAGAGCAATCAGTGAACCAAGCACAAGTTTCCTCTTCTTCAACTAATCGTAAGGAAATCTTCCAAAGGTCATAGGGGCAGACTGCAAGAAGGAAGGTATTGTGACAGGAGTGGAGAATGTGGGCATTTGGGTCACGTCTTCACCATACTTACTTGTACCTTTACGTCTTGTTCTCATCCTAGTCGCATATATACCACTTTCATTTAATGATGCAGTGCTGATGTGCATGTCCAACTTTCTGACTCTGTGCGGTCCAGCCACACCCACTTCACGATAGGAGCTTAGGCTGTATGGTGACTTAGTGGCCCACGATGAGGCACTCAGTTGCCACTTAGGCCTCGTAGCGGCCCCAAAGCTGGTTTTCAAAGGGGGAGCCATTGTCTGCAGAGGATGGCAGAACTTTATTCTCAAATCCTAAGGGTCTGCACTCTCAGAAAAAGGGCCTGCCAAGGACCCCCCACTGAATCTCTATCAGCCACTGGCCCCTCAAATGCGATTGAATCAGTTGGATTCAATGGTTTAAGTAGCAGATATGCTTTCAAAGCATTCTGAAACTATTTTAGAGTCTTCTCTTGTTCTGGGGTCCACCCCAAACTAGCAGCTTTACCAGTGACTTGAAAATAGGCCAGAGGGGGATGTTGCCTCCAAAATCCAATGAAGCCCACCAGGGGCTGTGCCTCCTCTTTATTTGCAGGAGGCCAGGTGGTAGGGGCAGACGCAAGAACTTTTCCTTCACTTGAATAAGAATATCTTGACATACTCCACTCCTGGTACCAAAATCTGTTAGGCCAGGTAAACTAGGGAAACAAATTCAGAGATACTCATATACCCTATTTTTTGGACCATAAGATGCACCTGACAAGACAGGGAAATAAAAAAAAAAGATGCACCTGACAATAAGATACATCCAGTTTTTAGAGCAGGAAAACAAGAAAAATATTCTGAGCCAAATAGTACCTGTCTATAAAGTAAAGTGTTCTGGGATACCACACCTTTGGACCATAAGACACACCCTTGTTCCCCCCCCCCCACTTTGGGGGGGGAGTGTATTGTATGGTCCAACAAATATGGTATGTGTAAGAAAGATATATATATATATATATATATATATATGTAATTATAAATCAAGAAAGCATCCCAGCCCAGACCAACTCAAATCCTTAATCTTGATATTAGTCCCTAAGTCCCGCTTCAGACTCATGCAATCACAGTAAATGATGCAGAATGCAGGAAAATCACAGGCCAGTGGGTGCACAGTTGTGTGGATCAAAGGAAAATGGAAACATCTCAGGACTCAGACATCTCATTGGCCAGCAAGCAGGAGAGTCAAGGCAAGAGAGGAGAGGTTTCCTGGGCCCCTCTCATGAGAAGGCCTGGTCCACAAAGTGGCACCATCAGGCTATGTCCTGATTGACAGGTTATGTACAACCCCTACACTTCTATATATCTTAAAGTTGACATAAAATTCTGTCACTACCATTCCATTGATGGTGGAGCCAAATCCTTTACAACTTTGATCTTTTCTTTGTTTAGGTCCAGTTGTGAGCATTTTGATCCTCTTTACACTCAGTGGTAATCAATAATTTTACCTCCATTAGCAAGTGTTTCAAGTCCTCTTCACTTTCAGCGACTGAAGTTGTGTCACTTGCAAATCACAATTGTCGTTACTCCTTTCTATCAATCTTCTTCATATAAGGCATTCAGTTGCTCAGCATTCAGTTGGAATAAGTATAGTGACAGGATGTAACCTTCACGCACACATTTTCTTATTTAAAAGCACGCAGTATACCGTTGTTCTGCTTGCACAATTGCTTCTTGATCTATGTACAGGTTTTGCATGAGTACAATGTAGTGTTCTAGGATTCCCAGTCTTCTAGGAATAAACTAAGTCTATCTATAATTTATCATCTTTTATACAGCCAAATATTTTAGCATAGTCAATAAAACACAAGTAAATATCTTTCTGGTATTCTCTGCTCTGAGCCACGATCCATCTGATATCAGCAAGGATGTCCCTTGTTCCATGTCCTTTTCTGAATCCCGCTTGAAACTCTGGTAACTCCCTGTGGTAGTTACATAATCTGTTGTCAGTTTGAGATTTAAGAGGGGAGGGGTGGAGTTTGTCCTGTCGATCAGGTCGAAACTTGATGATCTAATTTGGAGGTGCTTAGGAGATAAATAGCTGGTTGGAGGCAGAACACACACGCACTCCCTGTGAGACATTTCTAACTACAAGTTCAAGAGAACTGCACGAATGCAGCAAGAGCTCTGGAAATGGAAGAGTCACATGTAGAACCCCAGCCAGGACTGAGATGCTTAAACCACCACTGGATTCATAAGGTTTTTTATCCACTGACCTTTGAGCTTCCTGCATTCAGCATCATTGCTTCTGTTTTCTGAATCTGAGGAGGGATTTATAGATTGATATCAGACACACGGTGTAATATCAGACTTATGGACTTGATCTGGACTGGGGTGGGAATGCTTTCTCAATATACAATTGCTCTCTTAGATAAAATTATTTTTTCATAAAATTCTTTCTTATATACATATGAGTGTCTATGAATTTTGTTTCTCTAGTTACCCAGACTAACACACTCCCTGTCAATATGCTGCTGCAACCATTATGCAACCAGTAAAATTTTACTTGCATTGATGATCTTGTTCTACAATTTGGATTTTTTGTTGGGTTGCCTTCCTTTGGAGTGGGTACAAATATGGATAAGTTGACCAAGTAGTTGTCTTTCAAATTTCCTGGCATAGACAAATGTTTCCAGTGCTTCATCAGCTTGCTGAAACATTTCAGCATCCAATCCCATCAATTCCTAGAGCCTTGTTTTGGGCTAATATTTTCAGTATAGCCTGAGCTTCTTTCAGTAACACTGTTTTTTTGTTTATATGTTACAACTTTTGTTCTCCCAAAACCATTTTAGTGGGAGTTAATAAAGATGTAATCCCATTCCACAGTTTAATCACATCAATAGCATTGTACAATTGCTGCAACAGTTTCTTTTTTTTTTTAATGTTGACTGTGGGTTGCACGCCCCCCCCCCGCCCCGCATCATTGCCCGAGTGGGAGTAGGAAGCCCAGCCTTGCTCCGGAAGAGCTGCTGCTGGATTTGAACCATCAAGCCTGACAGTCAGTTTCAAAACATTATTTTCCTTCTTGAACTTCCAGACATCTGCTTCCCTTTGCTCCCCTCCACCACTGTACTCCCCAGGAACTCTTAATTCTACTTGCTGTCTCCATAGGTAGATCAATCCTGGGATTTATATAATGAAAGACATACATCAAAAATCAAGAGGGTTACCCCTATTGATAAAATCTATATGAGATAAACCCCAACATGAAAAAACAGAAATAAAAACAAGAGAAAAATGTTGAAAATCAGATCAGGCCCAATGTGCATCAGAGTGGGGGATTAATGGACAAGGATTTCAGCATTCAAGTCAGGTTCATAATTTTGAGCTCCTATAGCTACCTCTTCAATGCTTCATGTTTGTAACTAGTTTCTCCCCATCTCTGTATTATGAATAGAGGGAAATACCTAGAACCTCATTTCCTGTGTAGATCTCACAAATGCATCTTGGTCTTGCACTCTCATTCATAGCCTTCTGAAAACCATAATCTCACATTTGTGGCTCTGATATTAATTCTGCCTTTAGTTTTGAATTATACAATTTACAATCCTTGAGTCACTGATGTTGTTGTGTTTCCTCCATATGGACTTAGTTGACAATTTACTTAGATGCCTGCTTGTTTGAAAACAAGGCTTTACGACATCAGATGCTATTTTATCTGATAGTTGAGTACCATCTAATTTCTTCACCACATTTTTCTATGACACTCATGTCTCTGTGTTCCCTTCCTGAGGGCATGTATTGAGCAGGGCCATGATGTAAAAATTAATTGTTATTAAATCAGAGCTAGGATTTAGTGTGA
>PVJH01021767.1:0-28164 GCA_004026705.1 Nesogale talazaci
TGAACTGGATGTAAATGGGAAGATACACCATATCCAGACAGGTGGCCCTTCTGTAAGGCAGCGCTGAGGGGTAGACTTCAAGCAGTAGAATGCAAGCAAAGCTTACAGTCAAAAAGAAGAAAAATCTCAGATCAATAGCTAAGCTCCCATTTTAGGAAATTAGAGAAGCAAAGTAAAGCAAACAGGAGGATGGAAACAATTAGAGCATAAATCAATGAATTTGAAACAGAAAATCAATGAGGCAAGAAAGCTTATATTTTGAAAAGATCAATAAGAATGACAAGCCTTCAGCAACATTGACAAACAGAAAAAAGAGCGGGAGAGCAAACGAATGATCCAAACCAGAACAAAATGCATACAAATGGTTGATTGGAAAACTAACTTGCTCTGTCATATTTGATTCTTACGGTTATAAGAATCAAAAAATAAAATATGACGCTATATCCTTACCAAAAACAATGTATTTGTACCAGGGATAAAGTAACAAAGGTCACGATAAATTGCGTAGGGGCTCAGGACAGGGCGGAGAGGCTACAGAGAAGATGCTACAACTCCAGTCACTTTGAGGACTAAGGTGTCCCGATCGCGTAATTGACATGGAGAAGTTGGTCAAGAACTAAGGATTCTGCTGAATTAAGGTGCTGGAGAAGACTGAGGACGACATCATAAAGCACCAGAAGACTGAACAGATCTGTCTTAGTAAAAGGACAACCAGATTGCTTCTTGGGAGTGTCTCGTGAACTGTGGACAGTTAGCAGGAAGGACAGATCTCTGGAGAAGGACAGCCTGTTAGGTAAAGTAGAGGGTCAGCAAAAGGATTGACCCAGAGGCTACATGAAGGGGTTCAAAGACAGCAAGGAATACAGCGATGGCACAGTACTACTGAGCAATGTTTTGTTCCTGAAATCAAAGCCAGCTGCACAGCACGCTATCGTACGAATGCAAACCGCCTTCCACAGATAACACTGACAACTTAGAAGGCATGGGCTGACTTCACCAGAAGTAAAAATCAGCACAGTTTACCCAGTGTGAAATAGACCACATGAGTAGCCCCATAATAAATAACAGAATTTTAATTAAAAGCTGAGAAGAAATCTCCAGGTCCAGATGGTTTCACTAGAGAGTTCCACCGAAGATTTCAAGAAGCAATGCCAGAAATGTTTTGGAAATGTTGATGTCAACCTATATACAAGCGTGCTTCATACAATTAAATGATGGATTGTCATAAGATCTGAAAGAGCCACCCAGAAAAGGGATTTATTTTTTTTAAAAAAGAATCAATGCCAATTCCACATTCACTTATTCAGAAAAAGCAAAGAGGCAAGAAGATGTCCCAAGATATAATAGGAAAAGACACCTACAGACCAACATCTTTTGCAGACAAAGACCCAGAGCAAAGTAGTAGTATTCTACCTGCGCTCCATGGGGCTTCAGCGGTCGAATCTTCCAAAGCAGATCATCAAGCCTTTCTTCCAAGGCACCGGGGGTAGCTTCAAACCTCCAACCTTCCCGTTGACATCTAAGAACATTGACCATTTATACCACACCAAGATTCCTTGAGACCATGAATAGGCTACAGACCTCTCGGGGAAGAAGAGCACATTGTACGTTGAGCTTTCCTTGTCATTGTGACAGACAAGGCAGGTAATAGGACTTGAGGGAGATGGCACTGGAATGGGCGGGGACTGAGACTCCAAGGACTGTCCAGAGGATGGAGAGGAGTAAGGGATTGATTGACACTGCCAGAGGCCTGGAACAAGAGAACACTGAGGGTGCCATCCAAATAATGACCCTCAAACATTGACCCCACATGCATGATGGGCAAGGGACTATCCTGACCCCAGACCCAATGCCACCTGATTAATTCAAACACAGAGGGACTCTATCGTACCCATGAATGTCAATGTGCACAGAAGCAGACAGCCTCATCTTCCTCTGGAGATCAGAGAGTGTGTCTGAACCACTGATCATGCATTCACAACCCAGCACCTCACCCACAGCATCAGGTACGGTGTTGTTCCGGTGGGTGGGTGCATTGGTGTCAAGTTGATTTTGACTCCTGGTTGTCACATGTATGTAGAACTGCTTCATAGTGTTCTCAAAGCTGTACTCTTGGTAAGCAGATCACTGACCTGCTTTCCAAAGTACTTCATAGTAGGTTTGAACGGCTAACCTTTCACCTAGTCTTTAATAGCAGTGAAGAACTTTGATTTTTTTTTCTTATCTTGCACTTAAGAAACTTCCATTAAATAATTGCCCAAAACACAGGGAATCCAAGAGAGATAAACCTCTCAGGGTCAATGATGAGAAAAGAGGTACCAGAAGGACAAGGAGAAGTTGGGGTCAGAAAGGGGAAACGATCATAAGGATCAATATATAACCTCCTCCCAGGGGAATGAACAACAGAAAAGTGGGTAAAGGTGACAGAGTTTGAAGAAAGATATGAAAATAATAATCTATAACTTATCAAGGGCTCATGAGGAAGAAAGAATTGGGGAGGAAGGGGGTAAAATGAGGAGCTGATACCAAGGGCTTAAGTAGAAAGAAAATGCTTTGAAACTGATGGTGAAAACATATTTTACAAGTGTATGGATTGTGATAAAAGATGTAAGAGCCTCCAATAAAAGTATTTAATACAAATAAATAGATTAAAATATTTTTTTCAAAAAAGAAGCTTCCATTGAAATGAGAAGGACAGAAAAGAAAGAGGAAGCCAACCAACAGGGGACTTACTAGTCTATTGAAATACCATCCATTTGATGAGGAAACTATCAGGAGTCCTTAATTGACAATGTAAACTCTGAAGTTCTAAGTAGATAGCTCATGATGTCAAACCTGGAAAGACGTAAACTGTCATTGTAACCCAATCTGTCTAATCTCAAAGTCCATGGATGAGCCACAGTGTAACAGAAGCGTAACACAAATGTCACTAATTATTTACTAGCACCTCAAAGAAAACTCAGTCTTATTCCAGCACATCTCATTGGACTCCTGGGGTAGGACAAGAACAAAGCAGTTCTGATTGCTGAGAGATGAAATGGAAGACATTCGTAGAGATTCCTCAAGCAGATTGTTGCGCAGGAATTTTCTTGGCATAGCTCAGTTGCCTTTAGAAGGTCGGGCCACATCATACAGCCCCACTGCCCTCGAATCGAAACCAAGGCATAGCCCCTGAGAGTTTCCAAGGCTGTAACTCTTTACAGGAGTACAAAGTCCTTTCTCTCTCTCCCACAGAGTGGTTTTGAACCACAGACCTGGCAGTTAGCAGTCCAACACGTAATCACTACACTGCCAAGGCTCCTTAGGCAAGACCATGGAGGGCAGCAAGTGAAAGCAGGGCCATGATAGATTGTAGAACATTTGCCATAACAACCAGTGCTTCTGGCAAGAGAATGGGGCAATGAACCCGAGAGGGGACCATGGAAAGCAGTGTCGCTGTTTTTTTGTTTTGTTTTGTTTTTTGTTTGGTTCCACATCTGCTCATTGAATACCTGCCTTGTGTGAAATGTTGGGTGAGGCCCCAAGGAAATCGGAGAAGGATGAGAGGGGTGTGGATCCCCTGATCTAATGAGGAGATGGAGGGGCTGTCAGACTTTCTATCCAGGACTCAAAGGCAGAGTCAGAGGACACCTGGAGAAAGGTGGAACCTCAGGTTCCTCAAGTCCTGGTGACACCTCAAAGTGGTCCACCTGTGGTTCCCGAGGCAGAGATCATTCCCTCATCCTTTAAAATGTTCACACACCCAGACCTCGACATGGGAGGGGGCTTCAAAACATGTGGACAAATAGAATGGGAAGACAATAGAATTCTTCCAAGAACGTTCTGAGGACCTCCCAGGGCGTGCCATAAAACAGTACAGTCAAAAGACGTCGTGTTGTTTTGGTTAAAAAAAAAAAAAAAAAACAACTGCCCGCATCGCTGCGCTTAAACTTGCAGTCAAAATCAGCTTGGTTCTGGAACAAGCAGGCAGGGAGCATCGGGTCTGCAGAGCAGGCCATACAGCTGAAGGACCCCAAGGTCACACCTCACCACGCCCAAGAAGACCATCCCCCCAAGAGGCCTGAAGCTGACGGGCAGCTCCCGCTCCACGTCTTATGTCTTCCCCCTGCCTCCAGCTGATGAGTGAAACTGACGTGACCGGCGCTTCCGCACACCCTAAAGAGAGGCCTGCGCATACAGGGATCATAATAAAGGTGGGAGGTCCCCGGGGAGAAGCACCACGTGGTACAAAATGCCACCAATCCCACCGGGCACTTACATGCTCAGCATTAGCTTCGCCAGTCTCGTGATGAGGAGGACGGAAATGCACGAACGAGAAGGCTGGGCACCAGTGGACTGCGGAGACAAGGAGGTCGGCATCGGGTCCTGAAGATTGGTGCGCCTGGGTCACCAGGGACGAGTCAAGCGGAACTAAGAGGCCACGCGCATCCAAGATGATGTCTTGGAAGGACCAAGTACTACAGAGATTCAACCTGGCCCCGTGTGCCGGGCACAGGCTCCCCTTGAGCCCCTGGTCCCTTTCCCAAGACCCTAAGACGATGAGCTTTGAATTACGTGCATTTTCCCCCCAGGGATAGCCCCTGCTAACATTTCCTGTGAAACCCGCGCTCCGGTTTCCTACAGAATCACGCCTTCCCAGGGGCATCTGCAGTGCAATCTGGGGCTAAATCTCTTTCGTGACCATCGGTGCATGTGAGACGCGTCTGCCTCTGGCTGAGTCACTGGGAGGGATCCCAGAAGAACTGGCATCTCCAAGTGCTTTTCATCCTCAACTGTGAACAGGCATGCTTGCAAGTGACTGGCTTTTTCCTTCCTTTTCTCCAGGCCTGAGCTTGAGCCCCCGCTCCAGACACCCACTGTGATCTTAGGCAAGTCTACTGAACTCACTGAGCCGCCCTTTTCTTACTTCTCCATCAGCCATATGGATGTCTAGAATTGGGCAGAATATTAGAGGAACTTGGGGTGGGGGGTAGGGGTGGAGACAAAAAACCTCACTGTCATTGGGTCTATTTGAACTCATGGTGACGCTATAGGCCAAGGGGGAACTGGCCCAGTGGGCTTCTGAGACTGTAACTATCAGAGTAGAAGGCTTCATCTTTCTCCCAAGATGGGTGGTTTGGAACTGCTGACCCTGCAGTTAGCTGCCCAGCTCCGAACTAGCATTCCTAAAACATCCGTAAAAGGTCTGGTACCGATCAAAGGCTGGAGCAACAGCCACCCTTTTCTCTTCTTTTTAAATGGGTTGGTTGGCACATAATCCATAAATCAGACACTTTAATCATTCAATCATATCAAGAAGCGTTGCATAATCCTCACCACAATCAATTTTAGAACATGCTCTTCTTTCTTGTGCTCATTGTTAACTCTCCATTTCCCCCAAACCTCTCCTACCATACATCCAAGAAAACATTCATCCAGTTAATGTCTCTATAGATTTCCATACACACACGCACGCACGCACGCACGCACACACACACACACACACAACAATAGCAAAGTAAAACAAAGGGGAAACCTCACTGAAAAAGAAAGCAGAAAATATTAAAAATGAGAACAAATTTAAAATAGATCAAAAGGGAGACCAAGTGAAAAGGTGCTCAACTGTGACCTAACTAACACTGGAGCTGTAGTCGTCATTGTCCAATGCATGCTGCATAATAGCGAAGTTATTCCCATCCCAGTTTATTCAGAGGGGATTTACTGAGGCTTAGTCCATGTGTATTTCCCCCATCTTCTTTTTTTTCTTCTTTTTTTTTAATACTGAACCTTTTGGGGTTTGGTTTGGTTTGGTTTTTTTAATACTGAAGCAACTTTTACATGAGCCAAAAGGGAGATCCTGTAACAAGGTATTACATTTTAACCTAAGTAACTATGTCTGCCAGAATCAGCTCCACCGTGGAGCAATGGCTTCCTCATGAAGTCTCTCCATCATCACGGGAAAACCTCTGCTCTGGTTTCTAGGTTCCTCCCTTGAGCATCCTCCACATTGTGTCTGGAGAGACTGGAGTACCCTGGATGTTTTTTCTTCACTCAGACGTGGGGGGACCCGAAGGGAAAAAAAATGATTTTTTTCAAAGCTATAGTTATATATTTTAACTAAACAACCTTCTCACCTTCAAAGTACTTCCCATGACACTTCATACATTTGTCAAATCTGCGATTCCATTCTGTGAACATTTTTCAAGCTCATCTCTTTGGATGGCTGAGAGCACCTCTCTCATTCACCTCTCCTACATTGTCAAATCGCTGTCCTTGCACGTCCCTCTCCCTTTGAGGAAACAAAAAGAAGCCATACCCAGAGAGGTCAGATGAGTCATGTACGTGAGGCAAGAGAGGGTGCTGCTTTTTTGCCAAAAACTGGCACACTGAGATGGCTACGTGAGCAGGTGCATTGTCATGGTGGCAAAACCAGTCCCTGTCTGCCACAAGCCAGGCCTTTTTTGTCACACACTGTGACACTTTCATTTAAGAACCTCTAAATAGCCAACTTGATTAACAGTCTGACCTGAAAATTTGATGAGCAGTCTGACCTGGTGGAATGAACTCCAAATGGATCCGGAGTGGACATTTTCATTCATTTGGGAAGTTGACGGATGTCCTGAACAAGGTTTGCCATCAATTGACATCTCACCCTTTTCAAAATGAGAAAGCTACTCATATACTTGACTTTTGCCCATAGCATTTCCCTTGCAAGCTGTGTTCAACAGTTTCTTTTTTTCCCTTCAATAAATCATTTTATTGGGGGCTCTTACAACTCTTATACCAATCCACACATCCATTGTATCAAGCACATTTGTGCATATGGTGCCATCATCATTTCCAAAACATTTTCTTTCTACTTGAGTCCTTGGTATCAGTTCCTCTTTTTTCTTCTCCTTCCCCCACCCTTCCACCCTTGTGAACCCTTGATAATTTATAATGTTTTTAATTTTCATATTCTGCAATGTCTACAGTCTCTGTTCATCCACATTTCTGTTGTTCATCCTCTTGGGGAGTTGTATGCAGATTGCTGCTGTTGGTTCCCCATTCTCCCCCTCTCCTTCCCTCACCCATCTTTCCCCTACCCTCATGACATGGCGACTCTCATTATTTGTCCTGAGGGGCTTATCTGTCCAGGATTCTGTGTGTCGAGACCTTTTATCTGTCCCAATGTACATGCTCTGGTCTAGCCAGATTTGTAAGACAGAACTGGGATCACGATAGTTGAAGAACCAGAGGAATATTGTATTTCATCAGTGCTATACTGCAGCATTTTCCTGACCAGGAAACAAAATTTCGCAGTTATACCCTGTTCTCTTAAATTAGCTATGACGAAAAGGAGACCTGAGCAAAACTGCTTTTACCGAAAAAAAAAATCCACTGTGACTGGAGAGAAACTTCCCAGGCGATGACACTGGGTCCACCAACTCAGAGCGAGTTGCTTGATGATTGACTAGCTGGGGAAATGCATACTACAAAAGCTCCACCCAGTGAAGGTTTTCCCCCCAACTTTCCCCCCTCATATGAGCCCCTGACTGGATGCCTGGGTACCTCTTTTTCAGCATGGCATTCCATCTCAGCATGGTTGAACTTCTATGGCAGCTCTCTGCCCCCAGGGTGAGCAATGTTACAAAGTCTGGGGCACTGTTCGTTCTCTGGGGGTCTGACTTCAGAGTCCCAGAACATTTGCTCAACCAGTCGAGTCACTAGGTGTTGTTGCTAGGCGCTGTTGAGGGTCTCACAGAGACCCTATGTATGTCAGAAAGAAATACCACCCAGTGCTGCACCAGCCTCACAATGGTTATGCTGGAGCCTGTCGGTGCAGCCCCTGTACCCATCTATCTTGTCAGGGCCTTCCTCTGACATGAAGAGCATCCTGTCCTTCTCCAGGGACTGGTCTATCCTGGTGACATGTCCAAAGTACATGAGAAGAAGTCTCACCATCTCTGCTTCTGAGGAATATTCTGGCTAGCCTTCTTACAAGGCAGGTTTATTTGTTCTTTTGGTAGTGCATGGTACTCCCTGGACTACTAACCACAAGGTCATAAGTTCAAAACCACACTCCTCTGAGGGAGAAAAAAAAATCTCTTTTCTGTTCCTGTAAAGAGTTTCTGTCTTCCTCAATTTGAGAAGGTACCTGGTCAGCTCTCTTGAAGTGCACTTTGTTTATTAAATCTTTGCTTCACTTTACAAAAAAAATAGGAGATGGTTTTGGAAAACCACAAGTCAGCTCTGCCTATAGGGTCTCTATAAGCCAGAATGGCCTCCATGGCACTGAATTTGGGCCACTAAAGTCAACTTCCAATCAAGCAGACTCCCCTCACCAGCTGAATGGGTGAAGAGCATGAGCAGCCATCTGTTTGCTGAGTAGAAAGCAAACTTGACAACCTCTCTGGTCTCTGTCACCAAGTCCCTTCTATGCCCTGGATCTCCCAATCGGGGTGTCTCTGGTTTGGCCTGTTCCTTGTCCTCTTTACTCACTTCTTGAGCTTATGGAAAAATACAAATTTCCATAGAGCTGACATCTACACTTCACCTAGCTACACCTACTCCTTCTTTTGATCCCAGTTGTCAAAACTTCAATCTCTCTCTCTCTCTCTCTCTCTCTCTCTCTCTCTCTCTCTCTCCCCTCTCCCCTTCCTGAAAGCTAGCTCCCATCCCTATTGTTCAACTCCCTAACACCATGCATCAACCCTTACATGTACTCCTCACAGCTCAAGCTCCATGATTGGCCAGCATCTCTCTACAATGGATGTTCCCTGACAGGGGGCCCATGTCTGACTCTCCTTGTCATCACTACCTGAAATCTGAGCCTGCCACACACGCTGACAGGTGCCGGTTGGCGGTCTACACACTGACCCTAGCCCTCACCAGAAATATGATGAATATGTATAAGAAATAACCCATGTCTTATTCATAGTCCTTTTTGTTGTTATCTGTCACTGCCATCCTCATACAATCTGATACAAGGTGATAATAAGATCTGCACATCTTCGTTTTAGGGAATTTAGAAAATGAGTGCTTATCACCTAAATGCCTCATAAGACAAGGAAGCTTAGGCATCAGAATGGAATGAAGATGAGCTTCAAAAAATAAGAAATGCCCAGCTTCGGAGCATATCTATAGGAAGTAGTTGTGGAATGCTGAGGAGAGAGATAGCTTATGTATTAGCCTTGTTTGTGTCAAGAATTAGTAATATGATTCCTGAGTGGTCTTATCTTCAACACCCAGACCCCATCCATGTCTCTAATTCTTATCATCACTTGGGAGACAGTCAGTGAAGAGTGTATGGGGTGTGGGGTGGGAGATGGCCTATCCTAGACTCCAGAAATCCACCATTGAACAATGTAGCGCTGCACTTCTCACCGAGGCTCAGAGGAGCACATTAAAATAATCTAAGAGGCACTGAGAAGTCCAGCCCCCCACACTTTAGCTTAACTACTTACTGACCCAAAGTTTGCTGGTCTGAGTCCACCTAGTTTTGCCACAAAAGGAAGATCTGACTTCCATTTGGATTATAGCCAAGTCATTCCTGTGGTCTTTCTCTCTGCAATCCCACACAAGGAGATCTGCGCAGCTGCCTGCAGTAAGTTTGGATTTGGGCTTCGAAAACCCAAATGGATGTAAGTTATCGCCCTCCTCCCACAGTTTCCAGTTTCACATGGCTTTCCAAGCCTTTTCAAAGGAAATGATCTAGTCCTAGGGTCCACAGCACCATTTACTAGCACCCAGGTTCTAAGAATTGTGCAATAGATAAGTCCTCCTTTGGCCTGACAATGCCTGGGATAGACAACCCTGTAAATGAAGAGGGCAGACAGATAAGTAAGCAAACCATGAAAGAACTGAGGTGTCATATTCTTCAGTGTTGGGCGGGGGAGGGGGGCGGTATCCCAGATCAACCTATTCACTTTTTTATGCTCCAGAGAATGGCCTTTTCAGTGGTCTCTGATTTTACAATGAAGGAATCCTGATCATTCGCTCTTATTCAGAGTGCTTTCCTCCCCATCCTTCCTGGCCCACGCCTTCCTCTCCATTACCTTCCTGAACCCCCAACTGTCCTGTGGACAAGTAAGACAGCCTCCATACCTGCATGTGAGCGAGACACTGCCCCTGCATCTCAATGGCTATTCATGCCGCTTCAGCATTGCGATTGTTCTTTTACAATTACAAGTGTCCATAGTTGTCATACTAGGGAATATTGAAAGTACCATAGACTACCAAAAACAAGGAGATCTGTCTTGGAAGAAGTACAGCCAGAATGCTCTTTAGAAGCAAAGATGACCAGACTCCGTGTCACCACATGCTGTCAGGAGAAACCGATCCCTGGCAAAGCAGAAGTGCAGCAAAAAAGGGCATGGTCCTGCACCGGATGGACGGACACAGTGGTTGCCACAATGGACTCAAAGAGAAGAACAGTCTTGAAGATGGGCCAAGGCCAAGCAGCGTTTCATTCTGTTGCACAGAGGGTTGCCATTGGTTTGAGTCTTTTTGTTATTACTATCAATCCTTTTATTGGGGGACTTTTACAAATGGATTGAGCAATTCATTATTCAATTGTATTATGCACACTTGCACATATGTTGCCATTCTCATTTCCAAAAAGTTTTCTTTCTACAGGAGCCCTTGGTATCAGCTCCCCCTTCCCTTGATCAATTATAGATTATTGTTATTTCATATCTTACAAAATCTGTTGTCTCCCTTCACCCACATTTCTGTTATTCATCCCCCTGGGAGGGGGCAGTAATAGACCCATCACTGTGATCGGTTCCCCCTTTCTCTCTCTCTCCCCACCCCATCCTCATGGTATCACTTCTCCCACTACTGTTCCTGAGGGGTCTATCTGTCCTGGATTACTCCTTGTGCTGAGAGCTCTTCTTTGTTCCACTGTGCATACTCCAGTCTAGCCAGATTTGGAAGGTAAAACTGAGTGATGTTAGTAAGGGTGGAGGAAACATTCAGGAACTAGAGGAACGTTGTGTGTTTTGTCAGTACTATACTGCACCCTGGTTGAATCATCCCTTCCTTGTGACCCTTCTAAGGGAAGATGTCCAAATGTCTACAGATGGCCTTTGGTTCTCCACTCTGACTCCCTTCAGTCAAATCAATATAATTGTTTGTTTTGGATTTTTTGATATCTGATACCCGATCCCATCGACACTTCATGATCACACAGGCTTCTTCCAGGTGGACTTTGTTGCTTCCCTGCTAGATGGGAATGCTTATTTAACTTCAAACATTTAAGACCCCAGAAACTACATCTTTTGATAACTGGGCACCCTCTTCTTCACCATATATGCTTATGCACCCATTTTTTTCTTCACCCATCATGTCAGGAAGGTGAGTATCAAAGAGTGCAGGTTACTAGAACAAAGTATTCTTGTGTTTAGGGGGGCCTTTAGAAGAGACCTAAAGTCTGCCTGCTATCCTAACATAACATAAATGTTATGTATGTACACATACATATATAAATATGTGTACATTGACATATAGCCCTATCATTATAAACTAATATATTTACAGATATACATGCCTATAGCTATACCTCTAAGTAGCTTTTGCCTTCTAGTTCTTTCTTCTATTTCCTTTCACCTTCTTCTTGTCCCACTATCATGCTCTCCTTCCACTCAGCTCTCGGGAATTCCTCTTGGATCCATTGCTCTTGATCAAACCCAACTGGGCATTCTACACCCTCCTTGCCATTAATCTTAGATCTCTTGTTTCCTTGTCCTTGAGTTTGTTGACTCCCTGCACCCCCCTCTCCAGCCTTTCCTCTCCCATGTTCCCATGGCCCCCAGGAACCGCCAGTCCCATTGTTTTCTCCTTGGGATTGTTTATCCTGCCTTTATTATATAGATAGAGTGGAAGAAAGAAAGAAAAAGCTGATGAATAGTTCCAGGTCTGTTTTCTGACCCTTATAAATGTCTTGCGGTCCAGTCTGATGAGGCAGCAATCCCCGTCCCCTGAGCCAGATGTCTATTTCCTCAGGGACTTCGTGGCTTTGCTCCCCTGGAGCCCTGCTGCACTTCCTTTGGGTTTTGCCCACTCTGCATGCAGCAGACCAGACACCCTTTCTGCACAGTGTCTCCAGTGCTATCCCCTGTAGTGCTAAGCGTTAGTGAGGGGTGTTATGTCTCCTGGTGGGGCCAGCCTCTCTCTCTCTCTCTCTCTCTCTCTCTCTCTCTCTCTCTCTCTCTCTCTCTCTGTCTCTCCCTCCCTCCCTCTCTTACTGTGCACCCATGTGATCTAGACAGACCTGCCACTCTCCCCAGGCCATATCATCAATATTTTCCTCTGCATTACATTCTTCTGAGGAGGGGGACAAGCTCAGCTTGCGTCTGGCCCCATCATCCTCTCTGGTAGTTTGCAGCTTCATGCCACCAGTATGTTGACCTCAAGGCTTGCCACTCTGGGATTGGGTCTGCTCCCTCTCTCCCTTTCCTGTGGAGATATAAACACTGCCCTCCCCTTCCCCCACCACCCTCATCTTTTTTTCTCTCTATCTGTCCAGTCCTTTTCAATTGACTGCCATATACATCCCTGGGTTGGGTCGGATCTCTGTCAAAGTGCCAGGATCTCCCCCTGAGACTTGTGTATTAAGTAGCTTATCCTCTATGCCCATTGTCCTCCCCACCCCCACCCACAGTGTACTTTTGAGCTTACCTCAATGGACTCATGTTGTACTTGTCAGTTTGAGCTTGGTTAACTTTGCTTAACATAATTTCCTCCAACTCTTACTAGGAGATGATGTGCTCCATGTGTTAGTCACTGATTTTTAGGACTGCAGAGTACTTTATTGTATGTATGTATCAGGGTTTTAAAAAAAAACCAAAAGCAGATTTAAAAAATACAGGCATGTACATATATAAAAATATGTTTATATGTGAGGAGGAAATAGATCTATGTGTACATATTTGTAGCCTTAGTATGAAGTAACAGATGGACATTGGGCCTCCACTCAAGTACTTTCTCAATGCAGTGACACTTTGTTCTATTTAACTGGAATTCCATGATGCTCATCTTCCCGACACAATCGTTGAAAACAAATGAGTGCATAAGCAAATGTGAAGAAAGCTGATGATGCCTGGTTATCAACAGATATAATGTCTTGGGTCTTAAAAGCTTGAAGGTAAACAAGCAGCCATCTAACTCAGAAGCAACCAAGCCCACAAGGAAGAAGCACACCAGCCTGTGTGATCACGAGGTATTGAAGGGATCAGGTATCAGGCATCAAAGAACAAAAATCCTATCATTTTAAATGAGGGGGGAGGTGGAATGGGGATCCAAAGGCCATGTGTGAGCAACTAGACATCCCCTACAGAAGGGTGGAATAGATGAGCCAGTGAGGGTGCAGTGTAGCAATGATGAAGCATATGATATTCCTCTAGTTCCTAAATGCTTCCTTCCTGCCCCACTATCATGATCTCAATTCCACCTTACAAATCTGACTAGACCAGAGTATGTACACAGGTAAAGATAGGGACTGGAAACACAAGGAATCCAGGACAGATGATCCCTTCAGGAGCAGTGGTGAGAAGGGCAAAACTAGGAGGGTGGAGGAAAGGTGGAGTGGAAAGGGGGAACCTGTTATAAGAATCTACCTACAACCCCCTCCCTGGGGGACAGACAACAGAAAAGTGGGTGAAGGAAGATGTCAGACAGTGTCAGATGTGACAAAATAACAATAAGTTATCAAGGGCTCATAGGGGGAGACAGGGTGGAATGAGGAGTTGATACCAAGAGCTCAAATAGAAAACAAATGTTCTGAGAATGACAATGGCAACAAATGTACAAATGCGCTTGACTCAAAGGACGGATGTATGGATTGTGATGAGAGTTGCATGAGCCCCTGATAAAATGATTTTAAGTAAATAAATAAAATGGATTGACACAGCGGATGAAGCAATAGGCTCAACACACGACGGTTTTGTTCTGCTGTATGCTGGGTCACTGTGAGTTGAAATGGACCCTACAGTTGTGTGGGTCCAACAGCACCATTTTGCTTTGAAACATCTTTGCAGAGGGCACAGGAGACAACAGAGGAGACACATCATCCCATCCATCAGTCACCAACATGCCTGCTGGGAGTCTCACAGACAGCAGCAGGGCACACCTCAGCACCTTGGCATGACTACCATGGACCGCTGTGCTTGGGCTCCCATCTCAGCAGCATCCTGATGCTGATGCCAGCTGGTCTGATGCTCTCACCCCCAGTCTTACCCTTGCTGGCACTGAGGAGTGCCAAGCTCTGCCGGGCAGCTGCTTTGATGCTTGTCCATGTGGAGGCTGGATCTGTTAGCCCCTTATCAGCTGACGAGTGACTCTGACAAATTTTCTTGTGTCATATTTCCCCCCTCGTCCTCCTGAGGTACTGTTTGGATTCCTAATGCATAGTCTTGTTTATATACCAATTAAAGCAGGAAGCAATTATCATCAATTATCATGTGAGAGTAGCTACTGTCTTGTAATTACCGTGTTAATTGACATTAAGTTTAGATAGAAATTATGGTCGCCTCTTTCCAACTAAAAACTAAAGAGCAGCACGTCAGGAGTGAAAAAAAGTTGATCCAAAAACATAATCTTCCTCTCTAAGAAAATCTGTCTGGAGAATACTTTCCTAAGATCTTTGTGCATCCACATGTTCAAACGTGTGTAGGGCAATATAGTAGATTGTCTTCAAACTGCTTCCCAATAACCCCCACTTCTTGGTCTTCTTGTCCTTGTAGACAATCTCCCAGCTGGTCCCCAGTAGGTCCTGCTTCCTGGTCCCCTTGTCCTTACAGAGACCCTGCTCACCAATAGAACTGACTTACGTAGCCAATGAGACGTTGCAAAAGTGATATGTGTGGCTTTATTTCAGGAGACAAAAGAGACCTCAAATCTTAACTATAAATAAGGGAGAACATTTATTAAGTGTTAAGTAGGTCCAAGTCAAGATGAGGACAAAGACACGTCATTTGGATGAGAGAGACCATGAGCAGGAGGGCCTAAGGACGTCCAAGGATTTACAGCTGTGTGAATGGGACATGAGAGGGCAAAGGAAACTGTCGCAAAACCATCATGACCAGCAGATCGATGGGCCACCCTGGCCGCTAAGTGATGCAGGAGTGGAGCTGTGATTGCCACCCTTACACCATGCACACAGAAGAGCTAACAAGACTATTCTGGGCTCTCTGAGCAAGGCAGCCAGGGTATGACCCATCACCCTGTGATTCTGCATCTCCAGGTAGGAAGGTCAACCAGGTGAGGAACTAGCCAGCACAGCGGTTCGCGACCTGTGTGGGACCCCTCTGGGGGGTGTCGAACGACCCTTTCATGGGGGTCGCCCGATTCATAACAGTAGCAAAATGACATTTATGACATAGCAACAAAAATAATTTGGCCGTTTGGGGTCACCACAGCATGAGGAACTGTGTTAAAGAGTCGCGGCATTGGGAAGGTTGAGAACCCCTGAAGGGGAGCCTCCTGCGAACGCTGTTGGGAGGTGCCATTCAGCCGGTTCTAACTCACAGAGGCCATATGTACAACAGAGCAAATTGCCACCCAGTCCTTTACCAACGTCACGATTGCTCTTGAGCTTGAGCTCGTTGGTGCAGCCACCATGTCGAGGCGTCTCGCCAAGGGCTTTCCTCTGTTACACTGCTCTTCCATCTTAACAAGCGCCAAGTCTTCCTCCGGCAGCTTCCCTCCCCTGACAGCATGCCCAAAGCAGGCGAGCTGAAGTCTTAGCCCCACTGCCCTGAGGATCATTCTTGCTGTGTGTTTTGCAAAACACGATCGGTTATTTTCGTTTGGTTGTTTGTTTTAGCATTTCACTGTAATTTCAGTGTTCTTCACCAATGCTACAGTTGAAATGCACTCATTTTTCTTCCCTCTTCCTTATTCAGTGTTCGACTTTCACACGCACGTGAGGCTATTGAAAATATCATGGCTTGCGTCAGGAACGCCGTAGTCTTCAAAGTACCAGCACTGCTTTTCGACATTTGTAAAGAGGCCGTGTGCGGGAGCTTTACCTAATGCATGGTCTCATCTCTTGACTTCTGCTTCCAAGAGTGTGGATCCCAGCAAGACAAAGTCCTTGGCACCTTCGCTCTTTTTCCCATTGATCGTGATGCCACCTATTGGTCCAGTTGTGGCGATTTGGGTCTTCTTTACATCGAGTTGTAAACCATACTGAAGATGACAACCTTTGCTCTTCTTCAGGAAAGGCTCCAAGTCCTCCTTGTTGCCAGGTTGTCTCTTCTGTATGTTGCATGTTTTATTAAGCCGTCTGCCACATTCTTCTTCATACAGTCCAACTTCTCTGATGATTTGCTCAGCATACAAATTGACTAAGTATGTTGAGAGGATACAGCCTTGAAGCACACCTTTCCTGATTTTGTTTTTATTCGTTCATTTTATTAAATCACTTTTTGGGGGGCTCATACAACTCTTATCACAACCCATCCATTCATCCATTGTATCAAGTACATTTGTTGCCATCATCATTTTCAAAACATTCTCTTTTCACTAGAGCCCTTGGGATCAGCTTCTCACATATTCCCCTCCGTCCCACACAAACCCTTGATAATTTATAAATTAGTATTATTATCTCATGTCTTACACTGAACGATGTCTCCCTTTACCCACTTTTCTGTTGTCCATCCCCCTGGGAGGGGGTTATAGGTAGATCTTATGATCAGCTCCCTCTTTCTCTCCCCTCTCCCCCACCTTCCCCTTATCCTCCTGGTGTGGCTACTCTCAATATTGGTTTTGAGGGGTTTATCTGTCCTGAATTACCTATGTTTCTAGCTCTTATCTGGACCCATGTACATGTTCTTGTCTAGTCAGATTTGTAAGGCAAAATTGGGATCATGATAGTGGGGGGTGGAATTAAAAGACTAGAGGAAAGTTGTATGCTTCATCGGTGCTATACTGCATCCTGACTAACTCATCTCCTCCCTGAGACCCATCTGTAAGGGAATGTCCAATTGCTTACAGATGGACTTTGGGTCTCCCCTCTGTACTCCCCCTCATTCACAGTGATAGTTTTTTTGTTCTGGGTCTTTAATCCCTTATACCTGATCTTATTGACATCTCATGATCACACAGACTGATGTTCTTCTTCCACATGGACTTTGTTGCTTCTCAACTAGATGGCCACTTGTTTATCTGCAACTTGTTTATCTTTAAGATCCAGACACAATATCTTTTGAGGGGCAGGCACCATCGGTTTTCTTCACCACATTAGTCTTTGCACCTGCCTTGTCTTCAGCAATCGTGTCAGGAAGGTAAGCATCATGAAATGCCAGTTTAATAGAACAAAGTATTCCTGTGTTGAGGGAGAATAAAAGCTACAACTCAGGGAGAGGGACATGTCTGATCAGAGCACACAGGAGCAAATGAAGCTGAAAGGAAGAGAGAGTGGAACACATCCTGGCCCACCAAGCCCTGAGAATGATATTCCTGCTCAGACCAGCTAATGCACAGAGAGGACCATAGGGCCAGCCCCATCAACAGATATAGCATTCCTCACTGACCCATAGCACGATAGGGGCCAACACTGGAGACACAGTGTAGGAATTGTGTCTGATCTGACCCCGCCACACCAAGGCAAAACACTGAGGGCATGCAACAGAAGAGCAAGGGGAGCAGAGCAAGGAAGTCCCCGAGGAATACCAAATAGATTTTGGGGCCAGGGTATGACACCCCATCAGACTAGACTAGGAAATACTCCAAAAGATCAACAAACAGACCTTGAACTATTTATAAGCGCTTTTTGTCATTATTTTTGTTGCTGTTGTTTTGTCTTCTTTTGTTGCTTTGTTCTACTCTGTCTTGTTTTTGTGCATACTATCATCTCTGTAGGCCTGTCTACATCAGATAGAAAGGATAAACAATCCAGAGGAAAAAGTAATGGGACCAATGGTTCCCGGGGGACATGGCAGAGGGGAAGGTGGGGGACAGGAAAAGGGTGTTAACAAACCCGGGGAAGAGGGAACAACAAGTGATTTAAAAATTAATGGTGAGGAGTGTGTAGGAGGTCAGGTAGGGCTTGATCAAGAGCAATATAACTGAGAGAAATTACTGAAACCCAAATGAAGGCTGAGCATGATAGTGCAACAAGAGGAAAGTGGGACAATGGAAATAGAGGAAAGAACTAGGAGGCAAAGGGCACTTATAGAGGTCTAAATACAGGAGTGTACATATGTAAAATATATTTATATATTATGATGGGGAAATCGGTCTATGTACATATATTTATAGGTTTAGTATTAAGGTAGCAAATGGACCTTTCTTGATTTTAAACCATGCATATTCCTAGGAATACCCACCAGCAACTAGCCAGCCATCTGAGTGAACCATCCTTGAAACAATCAAGTCTGCAGAAGACTGCAGTCCCCGGCAAGATCTTAAGTGCCTCACAAGAGATCCTGGGCCAGCCCTACCTAAGTAGTTCCCAAATTTCCAACTGACAGAAACGATGAGTTGCATTAGTGCGTTTGCATATCTGCCACTGTTTCACTGATATTTCTTTTCCATCATAAAATCAAAGACCAGAAGAGAGAACAGTATTAGACTGGAGTGCAAGCACCCTGTTTGCAGAAGGTTATGAAAGACAGTGAAAGCCCAAAATCCATTTGCAGGGTCCTCAGGTAGATTCAGCCCCTCTGACCCTTGGCCAGGATGTAAATAGCCTTGCTGTTGGACAGACTGCATTGGAAACAGGATTAATGCAGATATAATGAGGTTAAAAGTTAACATCTTTTAACTTGCTCTCCCGCTCATTTTAAATTTGCTCCAGTTTTTTATGCTTTTGCCTTTCTTTTCAGTTGAGATTTTTCTCTTATATTTTGTTATTAGTGTTGGGTGTTTAATTTGCTATGTTTTGGTTTGGGGTATTTTGGTATGTTTTTCTATAGATGAAATCAGTGAAGGTGAATCTGTAGAGACAGCAACTGGATTACGAGTTTCTTAGGGTTGTGGCAAGGGAGATTAGAGGAAAGGGGGATCTATTCATAATGAGCACAAGAAAGAAGAAAATGTTCTAAAATTGATTGGGGTGATGATTGCACAACTCTCTTCAGAATGATTAACATTGAATTGTACAATGTGTGAGTTACATTTCAATAAGACTGTTTAACGTATATACATGTATATGTGTGTATGTGTATGTATGTATGTATCTTTTCCTAAGCTTTCATGTTTGGGGGTCATTTATTACCAAGCAATAATCATTGATATAGAGGGTGATGATTAGTATTGATGGAGATGATGGCAGTGCTAACTCCCACATCCTGGGAAGAGACAATATGCAATCAGGCAATCAGGAGTAGGATTCTTCCTTAAAGAAAACAACCCCTTTGATTAATGAGGAACCACACCAAAGCTAGTCCCTGGGAGCTGAAGTGGCATTGCTTACTCAGATTGTGGCTGATAAAGAACAGAACTAACACCCAGAGAGCTTGGTCCCAGCACCCAGAGGAATCGGGGATCTTCTAAAGAAAAGAAAGTGGGAGGGGAGTTGTGAGGGAGAATTGTTCTGATGGGGTTCCTTGAGCAGGGGACAGAGCCTTCTCTGCTGAGTCTCCTGCCACTCACGGCAAAGAGGGAGAGATGCACCCTGGTGGCTCAGTGGCTCACTGCAGAGCTGACCTCACCCAGCAGAATTTCCCGCCTCTATTTACAGGAGTGAAAGTGCATAGCACTTGTTTCAGATAATTATAGAAGGCAATAAAACACTTTTTGTCTTTTGAAACATATTGGAGGGCACCATCCCTGTTTTAGAAATTGATCCTTTTGTTGATGGTTCTCCTTCCCCCCCCTCACCCCCCCATCCTCCCACCCCCACCTCCCCCACCCCCAGCCCCACCCCCCGCTATAAGTGAATTGGGAATGCTAGGTTCAGCATTTTGATCTGACATGAAAGCCAATGGTTCACATACATGCATCAAAAACAAATATTGAGGCAAAAACCAGGCTCTCAGTCCAAATCTGGCCTTTGGAAATGTCGGTTACTGTCTTCTCTATTCGTTTTAGAGCAGCACACCCAAGAAACCTTGATCTAAAGAATAGTCCTTCCAGGTGTCTCCAAACAGAAAACTCAGAATGAAAGCTTGTTAGTCTATGTCAGGGTATCCAATTTGGGGGTGGTACTCGAGCTTAAATTTAGGGCACCTAGTGTGCAGAAGGCTACAAGTAGCAGTGAAAGCCCAACATCTATTTGCAGAGTTTCCATGTGGGTTAAGTCTCCACTGAATTCCTTGTGACCATTATCAGGAAGTAGCAACTGTCTTGACCTCAGGCAGAATGCACCAGAAAATGCATTAGCTCCACACCCCTAAGCAGCCCATAGAGGGGCAGCTTTTCTCAGGGGCTTGCTTGGGTGTGTCCCTGATGGAGAGTTGGGTACTGGTGTCCTGCAGTCATGAGTCATGCCCTGACTGTCTTGGTGAGACCAAGGATATAAGCAATGTAAGCACTGCCATCTAACATAATATACATACCTGTCCCAATTATGGTCCTATTCCTGTTTGTGTAGCCACGCCAACCAAGATGAAGCATTGATCTGCTGCCAGCCGTGCTCTGTGAACATTTCCTTCTCCTTCCTTGTACTATTTAAGCCATTAATGCTCATAAACCCTTGGATGTCATTACAACCTCATACTAATGGTCTCCTTTGTTGGTTTGATATGTTTTTTTACTGCTTAATATCTAATAACTGCTCTCCTTAAATCATATTTGAGATTTGGGGTCATTTTTGGACCCTAACATGAAATTTTACAGGTCATCTGCTTCTTCATTCCTCACTCGTTTGGCACAAAAAGATATACACTATTAACAACAACCATGGCAACAATGAATTAGACATTATGATGCTCGTTTTACAGGCAAGAGACCTGGAGCTCTCAGCCGCAGAACAAAGGCCAACAGTCACAGAAGCAGAAATGCAAAGCTAGACAGAAATTTCAAGTGGAGTCCCAGCTGGAGTTGAGCTCATAGTTTCCTGGTTTTACACTGCTGTGACGAGGTAACACATTATGGACAGATCCTGAGTTTACCCAGTCTTTCATGGGTTAACTTGCAGATGGATTTGGGATCTCCAATACTTCCCCACCCCTTCACATTGATTTGGTCGCTTGATTTTTTTAACTTCTTGATTTTAAAATATCTGGTCTTTAATGTGTTAAGATACATAAAACAGATCAATGACTTACAGTCGGTTACAACTCCCAGTGATGTGTGTGTGCGCGCGCACGCGTGCAGAACTGTGCTTCATACAGGTTTTCAGTGGCTGGTTTTTCTTTTGTTTGTTTCTGAAGTAGCTCTCTGAGCCTTTTTCCCAGGGTGCCTTTGACTGGATTCAACCCTCCAACCGTTTCAAAGCACAATAAGTTTACGTCGCCCCGGGACTTTTAAGGTAAATACCAAACCTTTCAGATAAAACTTTAAAACCCACCACACAAAGTTCATCCTGATTCATAGCAACCTTGTGTATCCTTAAGAGAGCCTCTTCTCTTTCCTGCAGGGCAGGGTGGCAAGTGGCTTTGAACCACAGACCTAGCCATTAACCCATGGGACTGCTTGAGCACCCAGGGCTGTGCTTACCCTACAGGACCTACCACCCAGCATTACCAGGATCCCAAGGTAGATACGTGTTCTACTGTGGAAATGTGAGCCAAACTGTGACCCAGACACCGACCTAACCTGACCAGACTCCATGCCCCACCCTGGGGAGTCTGGCCTTGGCCCTGGCTCCTCCCGATGGCATGGGAGGAACAGAGAAGCCCATGTGCTCAAGGTCAATATCTGGCCACTGCATTCTGAGGCACGGGGTCCTGTCATGGTTTTGACTGCTGTGGGTGTCTTCCCCGTGTGTCTTCTCCACCGACTGAGAAATGCCCCTGGTGTTGTCCAGAAGCTCCTGGGGACCATCTATTCCTGAGTCGGCAGTGACCCCCTTATCTTGGAAATAACCAGATTACCACACTGTCATCATGTCACAGTAGTTATCTGTGTCTGAGTTTATCAGTGGGGCTTTTATGGGCCACTAAACTGTCCTCCCAATATCCCCAGGGAAGTTCTGCCTCTGCCTCCCTCTCTGCATCCACCCCACATAGGCCTTCTCTCTCTCTCTTTCAATTCCAAACCCAAATCACGGCCAGCAAGTCCATTCCAACTCAGAGTAGACCTGCCCCCGTGGGTTTCTGGGGCTGTCACTCTGTACAGGAGCCTCATCTTTCTCCCTCAGTCCAGCTGATGGATTCAACCTACACCACAGGGGCCCCTTTTGCCTCTCCTCTGCCACAGGGGGTCTCTCCGCACTCCCTGCTCTCCCTCACAGCCCACTTTCCAAACAGGGGCAGTGCGCTTCCAATCACAACCCTCCTCTGTCCCCAAACCCACTGATAGCCACCCAAGAGAAGCTGGACTCCCAGTGCTTGGGGGTGAGGGGACTGGGGGTGGGGCGGGTGGCGCACAGGACAACTCCCACAGAAGTTCCAAGGCTTTCTTTCTAGTCTTCTAAAATGCCAAATTCAGAGCAGGCCTGGAGCCTTTGTAGTATCTCCTCAAGAGGGTGGTTTTCAACGGGACATGGGGGTCGCTCTGAGCGGAAGAAGTTTTTATTCCAAGTGATGTCCCAGTGCATTGCAGAATGCAGAGCATCCTTAGGCACAAATCCATTGAATGGTCGTACCAACCAGTACAAAACTCAGTACCGTCTGGTCCATTCTAACTGGTAGCAAGCCTGTAGGATAGAATGGAACTGCCTCTGTGAGTTTCTAAGGCTATGGATTTTTATACAGCAGAAAGCCGCATCTTTCTTTGGAGCCATGGCTAATGGGTTTGAATATCTGACCTTGTGACTGCAGCCCAATTTATAACCCACCACACCATCTGGTCACATCCCTAATCATTGTGATGACCCAAACTCTCCTCATACGTCTCCAAACACCCCTGACGCTGGTAAAGGACACTGCGTAGAATGCATCAGCCTAGCATCTTTGTAGGACTTTGCCCTTCTCTCGATTCTACTTTCACCTTTCAAACCACCTATCTGCCCAGAGGGACCTGGACACACCATGAAGATCCAGGTTATGGTAGCCAGTTCCCCAGTTACCTTCAGTCTCCAAGCCCTGCTCCATGATCCCAGAGCATGTCTCCTTGCCTGAAGTCATTGTGTTCCTACCTTGATGTAAGTTGCTGCCCTCACTGCCCCCACTCCCACCTTAAGACGGAATTTTCTCCAAGACCTGGGAATTGGTTTTCCTTGCTCTCACTTTTGTCCCTGCATTTAAAGGTCTTGACCCACGACACATAGTTCTTGAATAAATGAATAAATCCTCTTGACTCTTGGTCTGATTCCACATAAAAATGTTTTTGTTTTCACTATTTGCTATCCTTCTCCTCTCCTTTTGTAATTTTATAGGTATGGGTCATATATCAACCTTGGCCCACCAAGCCCCAGGGGTGACTTCCCTGCTCAGGGCAGCCAATGCACAGAGAAGACCATAGGATCAGCCCCACCACTAGACAGGACATCCCCTCACTGACCCATAGCACTACGGGGGTCAGCACTGGAGACACTGTGCAGAAAGTGTGCCTAATCTGCCCCACGCACGGCAGAATGAAACACGAAGGGAGTGTGACATGGCAGGTAGGGGAGTAAAGTAACAAAGCCCCCAGGGAATCCTGGAAATAGACTTCTGACTCAGGGGACAGGGCTGGCACCTCATCAGACCCCATTAGAACGCTCATAATGAGCAGCAGACAGACCCCAAACTATATTCCTTTTTTCTTTCACTCTATGTCTATCTATATAAGATAGGTAGGATGAATAATCCTGAAGAGAAAAGAAGGGGATGGGGATGGGGAAGGGGGACCAGAGAAGGGAAGAGCCAACATACTCAGGGCCAAGAGAACAACAAGAGATCTGAAATTGATGGCAAGGAGGATGTAGAATGCCTGGTGGAGTTTGACCAAGTGCAATGTATCCAAGAGGAATTACTGAGAGCCGAATGGAGGGTAAGCATGATAGTGGGACAGGAGGAAGGTGAAAGGAAATAGAGGAAAGAAGTAGGAGGCAAAAGTTATTTACAGAGGTATAGCTATAAGCATGTATATATGTAAATATATTAATTTATAATGAAAGAGATAGAGGCCAAAGGATTGAGATAAATGATGGACTTTGAGCCTCGACTCAAGACCTCCCCAAATACAGGAACACTTTGTGCTAATAAACTGCAACTCTCTGATACTAACCTTGACACAATCACTTAAGACAAAATGGGTACATAAGCAAATGTGGTGACGAGGGCAGGTGGCACCTGGCTATCAAAAGATGTAGTGTCTGGGGTCTTAGAGGTTTGAAGTTAAACAAGCTGTCATCTATCAAGAAAGCAACAAAGCCAACATGGAAGGAGCACACCAGCCTGTGTGAGGTGTCAACGGGATCAGGTATCAGATCTCAAAAGATCCCAAACAAGCAAACATATCGATGTGAATGAGGGAAGTTGGAATGGCAACCCAAAGCCCATCTGTAGATAATGAAACATCCCCCGACAGAAGGCTTACAAGGAAGGGATGATTCATCCTGGGTGCAGTATAGCACCAATGAAACTCACATCATTCCTCTAGTTCCTAAGTGCTTCCTCCCTCCCTTACTACTATGACCCAATTCTACCTTCTAAATCCAGCTAGACCGGGGTACACACATTGGTACAGATAAGACCCTTGGTCACATGGAATTCAGGACCGATAAAACCCTCAGGAACAGCAGTGGAAGTAATGATATCATAAGGGTAGGGGGGTGGTGGGGGTAAAGTGGGGGTATAATAGGAGGGAGAAGAGGAAGACCTATCACAAGGTTTTCTCAGTGGTTCCCCCAAGGGGACAAATAACAGAAATATGGATGAAGGAAAACAAGAGACAGTGTAAGACATGAAATAACAACAATAATATCTAATTGATCAAGGATTGTCGAGGGTGGGAGGGTAGGGAATGGAAGGGAAAAGAGGAGCTGATACCAAGGACTCAAGTAGAAAGAAAAGATTGATTGAAATGTCGATGACAACATATGTGCTTAATACAATTGAATGATGGATTGTTAAAAGATTTGTAAAAGCCCCCCAATAAAGTGAATAATTAAAAGAAATTAAACCTTGGAGCCTGTGGACCCTCATCTTTTCAGACCAAAGCAGTCCTATTCTTCTAATCTAGTATCAAGGATCAAGAATAAGAATGGACTTCAGAGTGAGTCAAATGCTGTGTTCTTCATCCATTGTGCAGTAATGCCCAGGTTTCTAAGTCTCTCTCAGGTTTGTCTTTGGTAACAATGGGTCCTTAAAATCTTCTTCTCAAGATAACTGGAAAGATTAATCAAGAACATGTGCACAGGATGTGAGGGTGATCTGGCTGTGGCATCTGTCACCCCAGGGTTGTTTGGGCTGACCTGACTGACTAGGTGGTGTCCCCTTCCTCCCTCACTGGTCTACGTGGGTCCCTCCTGTGTTAGTCCAGATAGACTAGAGGAGCAAATTCACAAACATGCATATGTATATAAAGGAGAGGTTTGTATACAAGAGGAATGGAACATTGAGAAAGCATCCCAACCCAGTCCAGTCCAAGTCCATAAGTCTGATATTAGCCCATATGTTTGATACCAATCCATAAGTCCTCTTCAGATTCATGAAGCACATGCAATGATGCCAGGACAATCACAGTCAGTGGATGCAGACTTTTGTGTATCCAGTGGTGATAGAAGCATCTTAGTGATGGCAGGGGCCTCTCTGTGGTTTCCCAAGCATCTTAGCACTGGCAAGAATCTCTATGTGGCTTTTCTGGCTTCAGAGGTCTGGTTCCATCAGGGTAAGCCCATGTGGCTTCTCCTCTGGGATGTCTCACAGAGAGTCAGCCATGTGTCTTATCAGTAGAGCATTTCCAAGGGACTGAGTTGTAAGTCTCTCACCTCCAAGAGGGAAATACGGCCAGATTTCCCAGAATTCTCGGGAGAAAGCCATGCCTACACAGAGGTCTCATTGGCTATGCCCAGATTGACAGGCTAGACTACACCCCTACACTCCCAATCCTGAAATTGACACAAGGTTGCATGACTGCCACATCTCCCAAAGATGCATGCTCCATTGAAGAGGACAACCTTCCCTAATTGAAGGAGGACTGTCCTTCAGTCAAGGGTATACAGGTGGATGCACTCCCCTGCTAAACCCGCCAAGCAAGCTCCCCATATCGTGTGCATAAAACACTTTGTGTAGAGAATGGTACTTTATAGATGAATCCCTTCAAAGGGTTTGGCTTCATAGTGACTATCTAAGGCCTTGTCCAGGAGGCTGTGTGCACATTCGTTATTTGTAAGGCCCTCTGCAACAGATTCATCCAGTATGAGTCCCAGAACTACTCAAAATCAATGCTCCCCTTTATTCCATTAGCCTTGTAGAACACGCTCCACTCATCCACAGCTAAACACTGCCCTGATCCACACCAGACAGCTGCCCTTGGGGTTCCACTCACATTCTAGTGGTCACATGTGTTCTGCTAGCTATACCTCCAGGCCATCCATGCCCCCTTAGTGGCTCTGTGGGCTCAGATCCTTTTTCCTGTCTGAATTCTGCCACCAGCACCATGGACTCTCCAGACAGACAGACAGGCATTGTGGGGTCGCAGCCTGCACAGTGGACTTCTGACCAAGCAAACTGAGCCTCCATTTGAATGCCATCGTCCATTAACGGTGTGCTCAGAGACTGGATGTTTTCTGAGTCTCAGTCATGTGGGCGTCGCAGCCCCTAATGCGCCTCAATTAGTCAGGAGGAGCAATGAGAAAACGTGGGGAAACCTCTGTGCACTATAAATTGTTGTGACAAAGATGCTCCTAGGACAGTGCCAGGAGCCCAGGACATATTTCAGCAGGATCGCTGCAGCACATCAATGAGAAGGGCAAGTCAATGAAGGGCTGTACCTCTGCGTGCCTGCCTGCCAGGGAGTCTTTGGATGGCTCTCTTGGGCCTTGAGGGGAAACATAAGCCCCTCAGACCAGGTTCCTGCTCATCCCCTTCAACCATCTGACCTCATCCTCTGGCCACCCTGCATCGGCTGGCTCTGATCCCACCTGCCCATGTTTGCCCTTCAGAAACCTGTCACCACCCTGGGTCTCCTGGGGTTTTTCCAATTCAAATCTTTTTCACCTTGGCTTCTTCCCTAGTGAAGCCTTCATTTAATCCAAGGATGACACTTGCCGGACAACATTTGTAACAGAATAGAAATCTTGACCTTGTTTTTCTGCCCTCCCCTTCACAGAGGGCTGTTCAGAATGGAGCAGGGCCTAGGACATGATATCACATGGTGCTGAGGAATGTGAGGAATCCAGTCGCTGCTTTCATTTGTCAAGATACGTGGCAGATGTCATCAGTGCCCAGGGGACTCCCTTTGTCCTTGATTTACTCCAAACAAGCCAAGAGTTAGGCAGGGCCCAGAATATGTCACCCTAACTTGAGGGTGGGGTGGGGCAGATCTGGGAGCCAGGGGAACTCAGTCATCTGCAAATGTTTCTGCTCCTGCACACCAATCAGTTAAGATGTCTCAAGCCTGCGTCTCCATATGTTCTCGTGTGAATGCTTTTATATATTCGTGTATGCCATGGGTCTTGGTTGATGGTGGATTTCCATATTTGCAAACTCACCTACTGGCTAACATTTATTGCTTTAACTTCAAAATCAATGCTCACAGCACTTTGGCAGTCACTCCCGTTTCACGCTGCGATCCACGAGGTCACATGAGTGAGCACTAACTCAGCGACCGCCAACAACAACATGCAACACAGTCCTGGTTGCTGCTGGTCCTGCTCAGACCCAGCACATCAGGGAAAAAGACTGCTTCGCAGGGGCCTGGCCTTGGTTTCCTTCCACACCTATGGTCCTGTCAGCTTTTCAAAAAATCATTTTATTAGGAGCTCCTTCAGATATCATAACATTCCATCATCTACTCACATGCAGCAGTCTTGTAAAACTGCTACCACGGTCCATTTCAGAACATGTTCTTTCTGCTTTCTTCAACTCCTTGATATCTCTCTCCCTTACTATTTCCCCTATAATACTTTTTTTCCATTCTTACACAATCCAACATATCCATTCACATGCATGATTGGGTGGAGTTGCATAGTCATCAATGCTATCAGTGCCCTATTCCCCTCCTTCT